>MJUU01062419.1:70603-88182 GCA_002080025.1 Modiolus philippinarum
GTATATATATATATATATATATATATATATATATGTGTGTGTGTGTGTATCCGTATAGAATAAAACATAAACAGAGTTGTTTATCTGTATTTACACTAGCGCTTTCATGTTTACAATCTTCAGGTGTGTACAGACATGAGTATAGTTACTGCAGCTTAGTAACGTTATCCTGACGTTACGTGCATGAAGGGGAGATAATTTCAATAAAGAGTTACAATTTACAATAATTATATAAACAATAAAGGGATATATCATTAGTTTTTGTTTAAAATGGGTTTGAACTTTCTAATAAAGTTCTTCTCTTTAATTTCCCTTAAAACTTCTTCGGAATTGTGCATTTTGTAAAAAGGATATATTTTAAAACCACCGCCACTGCATTCGTCGAGATGTTTGCTCAATGGAATATTTCTGTATCTCGGTTCCCTTATTTGTTGACGGTGGATGGTCATACGCTGTGTAAGTGCGTTTCCAGTTTGACCGCACTTACAGATTGTTTGTAAACATGAAAGCGCTAGTGTAAATAAATGCATATATATAAGCTGTTTAAAACTTCAGTCAAAGTGGAAACTTATTCATCTCCTCGGATTAGCGAATATTTACGCTAATGCAAGGACTAAAAATTAACATATAACTGTCTATCGTAGGAACCCAACGGGGTTAGAATTAGAGAAATGAATATCGAGATTGCCTTCCCATCGAGGGATTTGGCTGTTTTTCGAATGCACAGATATTACAGACAGACTATACTACCCACGCCATCTCTGTGGGAGACCAAAGGGATGTAAAATAGTACGAACTACAAATTTATTTAATATGACACTTAAGTATATTAATTAACCGAAATTATAACATGTCGATGGTGGTCCAGTGGTAACGTGTCAGACTTTTAACCCTTACAACCTTGACAGAAGGGGTTCGAATCCCACTGGATTCAACAAAAATTTAATATTTAAAGACTTAGACTTAGACTTTGGATTTGGATTGATAAAAAAGATAGAAAAATACATCAGAGGCAGATGATTCAAGCCAAAATGATTAATTTCATTTTTTAAAAACAAATTTTGTTCCAATGAAGTACCTGAAATTGCAGTTAATTTATCTTCTGCATATGGCCATTTCGACAACAAGTCTCATCAGTGCAAATTATATCAAAACAATTGGAAAACTGAATAAAAACAAACAATTTTCTAAGTGTCATTTTCCAAAAATTTAAATAGCCCACATTTTGATGGGGCGCTCAGCATAGATCGGTCCATAATATACCATAAAAACGAAGCACAAATTAGATGTTGGGGTTTTCATCGATACTCACTCTAATTCTCATTTTAAAGCAAAGCAAGTACCATGGATTCTCTTACAAAAAGTGACAGGGAATGCAGACTGTTAGTTAAATGAATAAATAAGCTGTCTAAAACTTCAGTCAAGTTGGAGATGAACAGGTTTCCACGTTGACTGAATTCGAACCCCTTCTGTCAATGTTGTAAGGGTTAAAAGTCCGCCACGCTTCCACTGGACCACCATCGATAATTTCGGTTAATTAATATACTTAAGTGTCACATAAAATAAATTTGTAGTTCGTACTATTTTACATCCCTTTGGTCTCCCACAGAGATGGCGTGAGTAGTGTAATCTGTCTGTAATATCTGTGCATTCGAAGAACAGCCAAATCCCTCGGTGGGATGGCAATCTCGATATTTATTTCTCTAATTCTAACCCCGTTGGGTTCCTACGATAGACCGTTATATATATGTGCGTCTGAAGTCAGAGACCAACAGAGTTAGAGATTTAGGATCCTAAATTTCTAACTCAGTTGGTCTCTGACTTCAGACGCATATAATTTATTTTTCAAGACCTGTATAAGCATATTTACATGCTTATCCTGTAGATTAAAAAAGATCTCCAAGTTTGTCGTTGTTTTTAGACGTTATATATATATATCAATCAGAAAGAATTAAATCCCTTTCCAAAAATCTGACCTTCTGTTATTTTAATATTTTTAGGATGTCATTGAAAACCTAGATATTTTAATGAAGGCACTTTGAAGTATTTTATATAAGTAGTGTAGTGTCATGAATATTTTATTTTTATTTATGATAAATATTGTAAATCTTTTGTTTTATTCATACCAATCGAAAAATATATAAAAATATATATATTTATATTTTTATATATGTGCATTCACCAACACAGTAGCCAGTACTTCGTTTCTGGCCCGAAAACCGATTTTATCTGGAAACTTGCAATATCTAAATTTAATACCGCCGTGCGCGGCCCCGTCTTATGAATAGGCCCGCAGCATCCTCTGAGCTTTGAGTATGAGTCTTCCTAACAGAGGACCCCGAGGGAACCCCGGGATATAGAAATAGGATCTAGTATCTCCGGCTTGCGGGATGTGACCCCTCCTAAACGGGGGCTGACACCGAGGGTCCCAGGATATAGAAATATTAAGGTAGTAGACCCGGAGTAACCCCAAAAATTTCCAAACAGTCAATTTTCTTTAAAATTGCAGTATGAAACAATTATGTACTAATTTATTTCTAAAAAAAGTTTCGAAAACTTTCACCATAAGATTTTTTATTTATAGTTTACAGAAATACCCCTATCTTAGAAATCTTAAATTCTGTCAAAAATCACTATGAAGCGTATACTACTGTACTGTTGATGTATAAGAATTTGCATAAAAATACTAAAAATTGCCAAACTTCTTCAAAGAAACTTATAGACCTAAATATGAGAGAATAATAATCATAATCGTGCATTAAGTGTTGATTTGCAGTAAAAAAGAAAATATGTTGTCAAAACGTTGCTGGAAACACAGCTTCATTTAAATTGTCCTAGAAGAAAATCCTAACATTCAATTTTCACGAAAAACTGGGAAATTAAAGGTCCTCCATTCATTTGACTTGTATCAAAATTTTACAAAAATTCACCGTACCGTTTTTCACAATGTTAAGGAAAACTGCATTAAAAGTCTCAATATTCCTGAGGTCTGAACGTCAATCAGAAAGAATTAAATCCCTTTCCAAAAATCTGACTTTCTGTTATTTTAATATTTTTAGGATGTCATTGAAAACCTAGATATTTTAATGAAGGCACTTTGAAGTATTTTATATAAGTAGTGTAGTGTCATGATAACATGAATATTTTATTTTTTTTATGATAAATATTGTAAATCTTTTGTTTTATTCATACCAATCGAAACAAGCAATTTGTGGAGAAAAAGGAGTTATCTCCCCCTACCCCAGGTCTACTACCTTAAAACCCATTTCAAAGGGAACAAAAATATGTCCAAAAATGAAGAAAGCTGCATACCATGCCACCATGATAGTATTGCATATTTTAATTTGGTATTTTTTAGTGAACATTCGCCTTAATGTGCAATGTATGGATATTGAGAAAGTGTGTATTAGCCCTGTTCTACTCAATTAGAATACCACAAAACAAAATTCCAAGTTTCAAAATGTCAGACAACATGCAATTTATATTTTCCTCTATGGCAAGTTCTAAAGTGTCCAAATTAGGAATTCTAATATCTACAAGCAGAAATAAAAATACATTTTGAATAGAATTGTTATTTTCTTTAATTTTTGTGAACAGTCATTCTAGACTTTTGTTCCTATCTGCCCTTGATACCTTTTGACATTTTTTTTTATGGTTTCTTACTTTTAAAAATCATTTTGAGCAAATATCTAAGTCATAAAGATTGTTATAAAGAAGCAAAAACTTTGTCATTTAGCATGAAATGTTAATAAACCAATAAAATGAAAGTACACTTTGATAAATGACACATTAACGATAAAATTTAACATTATAAATTCAAACTTATCATTAATGTATACCCTCCTTGCTTAAGAATGTGATTAAATTGTTCGTCAGTTCATCTAGGTTAATTTTCATCTGTAGAAATAAAAGACCACAAGCATAGCTTAAAATCAGTATATTGGGATATCATCAGTTTCAGCTGACACCAACATTACCGGCCTTACTTTCAAAAGAATTTCAACAGAAAAACATAGAAAGAAGCATTAGCCTGCTAAGCTTACTTCGATAAGCACCATTGTCACATTTTACACATGTCAGTAAACAGGAATTGACTGTAATCATTCTTTTTAACAGATTCCACAGACTGCATCCAAAGCATTCACTGCAGCTCTCATCCTAAAATGCATCTACATACCAATAAAGTTGAAGTGGGACATGTCAGTAAGTGGGAATGGACTTTTACCATTCTGCCTAACCAAGTTGTTCATGCGTAAAACATAGGTCATACAGCATCCCAAACATGCATTGTTGTTGTCATCCCAAAATGCATCATACATACCAATATGGCTGATGTGGGACATGTCAATAAAAGGGATGGACTTTTAACAATTCTGCTTTGCAAAGTTTCTTAAGTGTAAAATGTAGGTCACAGACAGCATCCGAAGCATGCATTGTTGTTGTCATCCCAACATGCATCACTGATACTATTATATTTGATGTGGGACTTGTCAGTTAGCAGGAATGGACTTTAACTATTCTTCCTAGCATGACGTCGACGCGAACGCTAGGTGTATCACTTAAGCCTTCTCACTTCCTTACGCGAGCTTAAAATCTCGGAAATACACAATATAACCATGGAATCGTTCCGGTGTATCAGAAACGAACGAAGACCGATTAATGATATCTCACGGAAGTAACTGATAGCCGTTACTTTTAAAAGACTGTATTTTTGTAAGCAAAAAATTAACTGTTTTTCAAAATATCAATCCCCGGCACCTCAATCGGTTTTCTGGATCTCTGCCGGGCGCGTCCCCAGGTGGTGGATAGGGGAATGTCCTATCTTTGCGTGGTAGTCGGGTCATAATAAGGAAAGCCTTACCGCGAACAATTGTAGCTAAACTGTGTAGAGAAACGCTCCAATCAGTATAAAGACCCCTTCTTTATTTCTCGAAAGAGAGCAGACGCATTGGGTGTATAGGCTAAATTTCCTGGCAATCAAAAGTCATTGCCCCGGCTGTCCCTTCCTCCTTTATTTCTTTCTTCGTTTACTTACAATGTTTTTGAATTGATTAACTTGTTTTCGTTCTGATATAGCTGAAACAACGGCAGTTGAATACCGAAGGAACAAGGGAAGCGAAGACCTAAAAAATTGAAATCCAAAGACATGGCAAAAACGGCAACAGAGAAAAACGACGACAAAACAAGGACGTTAGACAGCTACAATGCACGGAAATAAAAGACGACGACACTCATAGTGTGAACTCCCTTGAAAACCGGGAGTGACATCAGGTGCTTCGGAAGGGTAAGCATGTCCTGATATAGCTGAAATATTGTTCACTGGAAGTTAAAATCTAAATAATCAAAATAACAATCAAGTGTGGTTTGAAACACCGTTAGGATTAAATAGTGGTAAAATATAGCTTTTTGTGATTTTGATGGAAGCAATTATCAGCATTGGTAAAGTTCCACAAAATAACTTCATACAAATTCAATTCCACAAAATAACTTCCTGTAAATTCAAAGACAATTCTCGGTAATAACCGACTGTCAAAAAACGTGATCCGGAAAAAAAATATCATTTTTTTCAAAGGGGGAGTATGAAAATTTTACTGAAAGAATACTTTTTAATGTTCAAAACAATAATAATTTTAAACAATTGATAGTTAACTGTAATACAGGTAAGCAGGTTATCTCTGATTGACCGGAAATTAATGATAACAAGCCAGGGAATGCAGGTTAACAAATCACCGATTGCTTAACTAATCCTTTAATTAAAATTACAGGTGTAATTAAGGTGTCAGTTTGGACAATTAGATTAGTGACAAAAATTATTAACACAATATTTTCATATTTGAGATTTTCAAAATTCCAAGCCACTTATAAAAAACAGGCGAAAGTGACAGGCGCTATATAAATCACTGGACTGTACAGATAATGAGTACCACTGAATAGAACCTAACAAATATCTTCTATTAACCATTGTTGATGGTGAGATATTATTCTAAACTGAAAAAATAATTTAAGTCATTCATTTGAAAAATGTAGGCCGAGCCAATCGTATTTTGGTACAGATGTTGACAGGTACTAAAGATGCATTCACTAGCCAAATTCCTTTCAGTTGCTCAAATATGGATCTTAGTAGATAAATTCATTGTAATGTAAAAGCTTTTCTGATGGAATTAGGGATACAAAAAATCATGTCTGACGTTATGCAATCTCACCTATTTTAAGAACATATGCATTGCACTGGATTTGTTTTCCTGATAGTTGGAATAATTGCTTGCCATGAATATTTTTTTATTTCAATTTCGTCAAAAGATAATGAAACATAAGCCAAATATGCCATTTCTCCTTAATATATATTTTTAATGGCAGAACTGTAGAATACATTTATTAAAGTAGATGTACATAAGCGGAATCCCCTATCCACCACCTGGGTACGTGCCCGACACTGTAGTCGAATCGCCTGAAATCCGATTCAGATGCCAGAAGAATTGATTAAAACACTGACTATATATACTTATTCCAAATTTCCACGGATTCTGATCGGATTATTCATTGGTTAACAGTTTTACACTCGGTGAACAATATTTAGATATATATAAACAAGAACAAGTAAATCAATTTAAATAATTAAATGTTAGAGAAGACAGCAAGCAAGGTGGACGGGGCTACGAGATTTGATTGACATTGGAAAATTGGAGAATGGGCAGGGGCAGGAAATTTAGCTCTCTATACGACCTCGGGCGATTGTTCTTGAACATGAAATATAAATATTTTATAACAACTCTATTGATATCCTAAAACTTACTGCCAAATTTATCACTGAATGTTTCAAATTAAGGAAATTCATGAGCCTGCTTTACATATTTCAAGTCAAAATTGTAATTATTTGAAACTATATTTTTATTATCGATACGATTCCTTATGGTGAAAATCAATAACTGTCACCCCAATGTCATGCTATTGTCAACATTATCCTATATTTTGTATTATCTAATTTTGTAATCATGCCATACCCATTCAGTGTAAATGGGTTTGAGCAATAAAGTATTATTGTATTGTATAAAAGGGGTCTTTATACTGCAGGCTGGGGATTTTACATAAAATGTCCATAGGTTTAACTTTAACATTGAACTGAAAAGGGGACTTTTAACATTAAGGTGCAAGATTCAGTCTCAAATTACTCTGGGATCTACATTAAATATGTTAGTCAAGTCACAATACGCTGCGACAACTTTTCTTAAGCAATTAAAATTCAAAAGGCAACACCCGGCACCTGAATCGGTTTTCAGGGGCTTCGGCTACAGAGCTGCCGGGCGCGTCCCCAGGTGGTGGATAGGGGAATGCCCTTTCTATGCGGGGTAGTCAGGTCATAATACGGAAAACCTGACCGCGAACCATTGTAGCCAAACTGTGTGGAGAAACGCCACGCTCCATGCAGTATAAAAACCCCTTCTATATTTCTCTAACGAGAGCAGACGCACTGGGCGTCGTATGGAAGGCTAAATTTCCTGCCCCTACCCATTTCACCAATTTTCCAGTGGAAGTCAAAAGTCGTTGCCCAGGTTGTCCCTTCCACCTTTATTTCTTTCTTCTGATACTTTCAATTTTTGAATTGATTAACTTGTTCTCGTCCTGATATAGCTGAAATATTGCTCATTGGACGTTAAACTCTAAATAATCAATCAATCAATCAAAAGGCAACACATCAGGGTGGTTTATCTGTCAAAATAAACACCACCGTGTGGGAAATTCAATCTGTAATTCAAAACGGCCAGAGGTAAAATATATCATTCAAAAGCAGAACCCAAGAAATAAAAGCAGAAGTGGATTATTTAGAAAAAAAAAAACAGAAAAAAATTTCTGTGCCCTTGATTATAAAATCTCTCTTAAACAGAAACAGAAAGGGGTTTCTAAGTTAAAAAATTATTAATATTTATCAGCAGATAAGAAAATTATTTTAAATTATAAATATTAATCAGCAGATAAGAAAATTATTTAATAGAAAATATTATAATACATGAAATTCAGATTGGATTTTCCCCCCAAAAAAAAGCCCGTACTGCAGAGCACGTGTTTGTACTTACATGTATAATTGATAAATATATTAACTCTTGGAGCAAAAAGTTATTTGCTTGCTTCATAGACTTTCACAAAGCATTTGATACAGTTATCCATGCCGGAATAAAACTTAAGCTTTTAAAATACAATATAAATGGATGTTTTTATAAATATAAAATTTTATGTAGTAAGTATGATTAAAATATGATTAAAATAAAATCTCTATCAAAATTGGCCAAAAGCTGACAGACTCTTTTCTCCCTAATCTTGGAGTAAGACAGATGTTATTAACATTTTTTTAAAATGATTTTTCTTCAGAAATAGAATCCTGTCATGACACTGTCACATTATCAAATAAAATGATACCATGTTTATTATATGCAGATGTCCTTTTCTGCTGTCTAGTTCAAAGTCAGGCTTGCAAGAAAAACTAGACCAAATAAGTAGTTACTGTAAAAAATGGTGTTTTTAAACAAACATCAGTAAATCTAAAGTTATAATTTGCCATTTAATGAAAGAGCATTTTACTATTGATAATGAGAAATTAGAATGTGTTCGATTATATAAATAGTTAGGTATAGCTTCTTTAAAAGAATATGATAAAGTAAAATATTTAGGAAACAAAATGAATTATTTTGGTCATTTGTAAGGATTTAGTTTCAACCGCACAATAAAACACCTGACTTTTCTAACATATTTATGTAAAGATGGATGAAAAGCAATATCGCAACACAAAAAACTTCTTCAAAAGTATATCATAAAGTTAAATATTTAGAAAAAACGAATTTATAGGTTTGTTTTTATACGACCGCAAAAATTTTTGCGGTCGTATATTGGTATGGAGCTGTCGTCGTCGTCGTCGTCGTCGTTGTCGTTGTCGTCGTCGTCGTCTGTAGACACTTTAGTTTTTGGTCAATAACTTTAGTTCCAGTAGATCAATCCTTATGAAATTTTAACATAATGTTCTTTGGTACAAAAGGAAGGCTTGGCTCAGTTTTGGTAATTGTGGCCCCAACCGTTTTTAAAAAAGGGGCCAAAAGGGGTTAAATTGGGTGTTTTCACATGTTTGTTTGTAGAATCTTTATTATTAATCGGATTTTGATGGGGTTTCTTTCAGTGTGCTCCTAAGGAAATTTCCAATCTGGAGTATGCCAACGGATTTCACGTAGCATGTACCGCTCACGAGATAAATGGGGCCCAACAGGGGCAAATCTCCAAAAAAATAATTTTTTTATTTTAAGTCCGATTTTGATGCAGTTTTTTTAATGGATTCCTTGTGAAAAATTAATGTGGCGCTCAACTTTTATATTTTTGATAACTTGTTTCCTTTCCCAGCTATGAGGGGCCGAACGGGGCCAAAATTTGGAATTTGCAGATAATGTCAAATCTTTATTTTTCATCGGATTTCGATGGGATTTTTTTCTTTGGATTCCTCTTGATCTAAGCTTTCAGAGGTATGCCAACGGATTTTGTGTAGGTCTTACCGTTTCCGAGCTACAAGGGGTCAAAGGGGCCAAAAATGCAATTTTTCTAAATATGTCAAATCTTTATTTTTCATCGGATTTCAGTGGGATTTTTTTCTTTGGATTCCTCTTGATCTAAGCTTTCAGCAAAATGTCAACTGATTTTGTGTAGCCCTTACCGTTTCCGGGCTACGAGGGATCAAAGGGGCCAAAATTGCAATTTTTCTAAATATGTCAAATCTTTATTTTTCATCGGATTATGATGTGATTTTTTTCTTTGGATTCCTCTTGATCTAAGCTTTCAGAGGTATGGCAATGAATTTGGCGTGGCTCTTACCATTTCCGAGCTACAAGGGGTCAAAGGGGCCAAAATTGCAATTTTTCTAAATATATGTCTTTCATCAGATTTCGATGGAATTTTTTTCTTTGAATTTCTATGGATGTAAAGTTTTAGTTAATAGTACATATTTTGCATAGCTCTTACGTTTTTTCATCAGTAAGTGGTCAAAAGGGTTGAATTTTTCCTTTTTTTGTTCCTTGTTAATAACTGTGTCAAGCTTCTTTTTGTGTCCATCTAATTATTGTGTCAAGCTCTTTACTGTGTCCACAGTCACTTTAAACTTCTTTTGTTGAAATTTCAGTGGTCGACATGCTGCGGTCGTATCATGCTGCGCTCGGCGTAGCCCTTTATTTGTTTGATGTCAATAACCTCCCCTAGTGCATGTATACCTCTATTATAAATATGTATGTTTTCAATTCGACAGGAGTGTAACTTGGCCTAACTTATTAAAGAGATTAGCTTGGCCTAAGATTTAATCAGCTGTTCAGTGAAATTTGAGAAGCAGTAAAAATGTGTATTCACATTGAACATGTGTTTTATCTTGTGTATTGGATGCTTTTAATGTAAACAAAGGTGAGTGATTTCTTTATTTTTGTGTGTATGTTTGTTGTAAATATAGTTTTTGTACAAGATATACAATGTACATAACACTATGGTGTACCCTGATATGATGGTAATTCAGAAAATAATATTTTTCAGTAATTTAAAAAAAAGAGTTTTCTGGAATTTGACTTTATCTTATGATAATAAGGGTAACAAAATAAATGATTTTCTCAGATTTTGAAGTTTTAATACAAAAATCAAGAAATGAATAAGTTTTTAGTCAAAAACTTGATATTTTTTGGTGTTCTATGGGATTTAAAAATAGTTCTCATGAGGAAACAGCCCTGTATACATGTAGAGTCATGCATTGTAGCTACAGGAAATACCAGACAAGACTGATAAAAGGGAGAATAAGAATTTTGTCATTAAGTTTGGATTCAGAGTAAAAATGTTGTTGTTTCTAACATTTGATCATTCAAAAGGCAGATTTGATATGGACACATGATGCATAGTTGCCAACCATTCTGGATTGCTCAGAATGTTTCAGAAAAATAGAGGCTGTTTCCACATTCTGGATTTTTGCCTGTCCATTCTGGATTGACCCTTCAATTAAAAAATGATAATTTTGCAAAGAAAATGTTGAATTTAATTTTGAATAAATTGCAGGCACACGTCAAAATAAGATGTTGCAGAGAGGAATTTTATGTATGTCTTTTATTAGTCCTGAAATTCATGAATTCTACTATTGCTACACTGATATTCAGTGTTCCAACAGTAAAAATCCATAAAAATATGTTACACTACAGTCCTGAATTTCAGGACTAGTCTATTATCTGAAATGTTAAGACAAAATCGGTGGGTTCATCATATATAAAACGTTCTTCAATGCGAATTGTACTTGTTTAAATAAGCCAAACTATTTCATGTATCTTTTCTTTGTATTGGTACCTTTCTAACTTGGTCCCCAAAGGTATTCATGGATTCTGCAAAACAATGGAAATTTCTGTATTTTCAATGGACTATTCCAGAATTTGGGGTTGGCAACTATGATGATGGTAAAAATTATATTACTGTATGAACAAAAAATTAAATACAAGATAACAGAAAATATTTCAATAGCTGAAAATTACAATCACAGGGCATAATCCACAAGGGAAAGGCATAGGAAAAACAAATGAAAAAGTGAAGACAAACTTAAGGTAGATAGACACTGTTGCGCTGTGCAATTCAATCGCGCATTAGAAAAATAAAGAGTCGGACACGGAGTACGTTTGATTTTCGAGCCGGAACAGTAATTTGACAGATGTGAAACGTCATATTTCGTTTACTTTGCCGCGAATTAACTCCCTTTTCCCGTAAATAATTTTTAATCCGGGAACTTTGTAAAATATCTCCGTTAAAAGCATGGTGACATATACATTTTTTAATTGTAACCAATAAATTACATCATAAACTATCTGTTCACAAAAATACATCAAATTCTCATGGATAAAAAGTTCATTTCTATTAAGCTAAATATTGCCTTTCCATATTTTCCCCGTGCATTCCATGTAAATTTAGGAGAAAAATGGCTAAAAATGAGCAAACTTTGATTACAGTTCTAGAAAAAGCAAGCATGGTGACCCATACTTTTTATTAGAGATTTCGGGTTAGTAGGGTTTGTTCTTCAATTGTGCCGACTTACAACAAAATCTCATGGATATGAATATTACTGTCTATCTACCTTAAACAATGATAGAATATATGATAACAGCCAGATTTGGTCAGCAAAAACTAGCGGAAAGATGAAACCAGTCGAAAGGTACCCAAGTCTCCCCTTTCTGTAGCCTGAATAAACATTCACAGGAAGACTTCTTACTTCAAGACGACTACATACCTGTCAACCTCCAATGGCCCAAAATCTGGTCATGACCTGCATTGGGTGGTAAAAAATCTGGTCATAACGCGTGACGAACTTTTTTCATCCCAATTATTCTATAATTAATGCGCAACAGACTTTTTTCAACCCATTTTATTTACTTATTATGCAACTTATTTACATACTGTAATACTCAATATTACCTACTTATAAACATCAGACATGATAATTCAATTCCATGTCTATTGAAAACCTTTGGCTTTGCTTCACCTTTTTTTATTTAGATTTTTACTTGGACCAAAACTGGGCATCATGTGTCAATTTTTAATTCTGACCTTAAATCATTGTTGATCATTGTAAGTAAAGTTGACTGAAAGCTGTCTGATTTACTAATCACCAGATCGCTTGAATTTGCCAAACGCCTTAACTTTTATTTCCACCACGAACACTTGACTTGTAAAGCTTTTCCGTTTTGTGGGGTTGCTGACGACGTCACGACATTGCTGGACCAGAAATCGGTCTTTCCCATTGAGATGAAGACATTCCAAGTACACTCAATGCGTATAGTTATCATAAAACTCCATATGAAAAAAACACAACCGGAAATGTAAATACGAACATTAAGACACAAAACGTTACCGGAAATCAAATCCGGGTGAACACGGGCGACGAATTCGATTCTCGGGTTATTTAACAACCCGATCGGGTTACTGCATTTCACCGGGTGACGAGTGAAAAAATCGGGTCTGACCCGCAGAAATCGGGTGAGTTGACAGGTATGCGACTATACTTTGAAAAAGAAAGTAAATGAGACAGCAGGCTTTCCGAAAGTTGAAAAATTCTGCCGGTCATTTGGTCTGACAAGCAAGAAAAATTGCCGGACCGAAAGTGAACTTGCCGGACCATTATAACGAAAATCCGGAAAAAATCGTGTTTTCTCCGTTGCGATTCTGTTGTACAAAATCGGAAGTCAGCCGTTTGCGATTTTGTAGTCAAAATTGGATAAAGCTTGTATTCTAAAGCAAAAATTTAATAAAGAAAGCAAGGAATGTTAAATGTTTAAAGACCGGTTGAAACATTTTCTATTTACATGCAAATAAACAGAGGCAACAACCAATGGACAGATGAAATCTCTTGCCGATCCTCTAGTCCCACACGGATAATTATTTGCCGGTCCAGACTCAAAAATGCCGGTCAGGACCGACGGACCGGCACATTTCGGACAGCCTGTTGTTGGATGTGGTTTGTTTCCATTGATTTATCCACTATTTTACCCTTTTGGGCCATTTAGGGCTTGCTGTGTGGTGTGAGGTTCCTCACTGTGTTGAAGACCGTACGGTGACCCCTAGATGCTTTATTTTGGGTCGTTTTGACCTGGATATGGGATGTTGTCTCCTTGACATTTACCCAATTTCCTTTCTTTTTCATATAATTTGGAAAGATGTGTCAAGAGAATCTATCTGCTAGCTTAAGGAGCCTATTCTGTGGCATATAACACTGTAGCACTATTGAAGAAATATTAAATTCAAAACTTTAACAGGATTTGGTAAAGAATCATCATGTACTGAAAAGGGGGAAATTTTTGCAAGGGGTTTATTATTCGACCGCAAAAATTTTTGCGGTCGTATATTGGTATGGTGCTGTCGTTGTCGTCGTCGTCGTCGTTGACGTCGTCGTTGTCGTCGTCGTCGTCGTCTGTAGACACTTTAGTTTTTGGAAGTGTTGCGGATGCAACAGCTTCCCTTGTCATGATAAGATTCAATGAACAGTACTACGAAATCAAATCGGATGCACAATTGGTAGGTTGTGAAGCAGTAGAAAAAAGTCCCAATGCCTTCGCAATAATCTGACCGCTGTGTTGCAAAATATTTATAAGCAATGTATATCGAGGGTTTATTTGATATTTTAAATCAATTTCTTCACAAGAAGAAAACTCAGAAAATAAACAAACAAAAAAATCGGGTGAGGAAGTTAACGAACACGTGCTTGGCGAATGATACATTGTCCAATTTTATCCATCACATGACCACCATATCACATGATTAACACTCTAAACGTGTGAATACATTATGAATTTAATGCAGAAATTGTAGCCGTGAAGTATAGAAGAAGACGAACATTTTAATACAAAAGATGATTCAAAATATTGACATTTTAATCGAAATCTTTAACACGACTGCAATGCGATCACAGGTAATGGAAAATTAACAAACACGTGCTTGGCGTATGAATTATATCTATCACATGACCACCATAGTCACGTGAAATAAATATTTAGTTGTCCAAGATGGCGATCATCTGCATACGAAAAGTCGTACCATCATTTTTGCGTAATATGAATAAACACAGTATTAATATACTGATTTTCAGATGTAGAAGTCGTTTATGTGATTAGTTTACATGGCATTTGACATCCACTTTGAGCTAAAAGAGGAGGATAACCTTCATTCGGTTCGGCAAGATACGTACCTGTCTACGAGAACGAGACATTCTTAAATGTTTTTGTTTAGACTTGATTCAGTGTTCTCGGTAGAAATAAAAAATCTGCCACAACGCCTGTCCTTTTTTCGTGATGCAAGTGCCCTTTTCATCATGTCTACCCTTTTTGTTGTGGCGCAAGTGTCGTTTGCTCGAATTTTATGTGCAAAAGATTTTGTCAAATTGAAAAGTACCGTACGTGTCTGCTTATTGATTTTATGTCAGTCAATCCAGGTGGTTCTGTGACAGGTAACGAGTTGATTTGACTAATTAATTAGGGTCTATTAGGACAGTCATTAGTGTTGTTTACTTAGCAATCACTCAACATTAACAATGACTTGCAACCACCAACTACAATGTACCTCTCTTGTATAATTCTCCATTGTATTGATAATGGCTGGTAGATTTTTAGGTTTACCCTGAAATACCCAATGTAACGGAATATCTTGCAAATTGTCTGAAATAATATCTGGATATTTTCATTTTTTTACTTTTTGTTTTGTTGAACTTTTGGTTTATCTATTGAATACCTATAGAGCCCACTCTCTATCAAATTCGGAACTTGACTTGTTGTTCAGACCTTCGTTTCTAACATTTTCTAGTTGAATGTTATCTGTTTCCTTGTGTGTTTCTTGTCCCCAGATATGTCTCTAAAGTGTGTCTGATATATGCAGTTGCACCAACGTTAATTGAAAAAAAGGGAGCAATTTCCTTCTAGGAAACCTTTTCAAAGAAATTTGAGGCAATATGGTCTAAACTTGATCAAAATGGGTCTGTTTAAAAATTGTCTATCAGATTGTGTTCGCCGTGCGCGGTCCCGGCTGAAGAATAGGCCCGCAGCATCCTCTGAGCTTGGAGTATGAGCCATCCTAACAGAGGACCCCGAGGGAACCCCGGGATATAGAAATAGGACCTAGTATCTCCGGCTTGCGGGGTGTGACCCCTCCTAAACGGAGACTGACCCCGAGGGTCCCGGGATATAGAAATTGGACCCATTCCGTGGTTGTGCGGGATTAATAAATACACAACCCATCTTTCGGATGGGATGTAAACTCAGGTCCACGTGTTGGAAGAAATGCCACGCTTCCTGCACGTTAAAGAACCCTTGTAGTAAGCTCTTTTTGGAGTGGTCCGTAGGTGATCGGCTACTAGGCTAAATTCCCCGCCTTTGACGATTTCACCCTACTTTCCCAGTGGCAGTCAGAATTTCCCGTCTCATGGCCATTTCCATACCCCAAAGTGATTATTTATCAACAAACTTGTTCTCGTCTTGATATAGCTGAAATATTGCTGAGTAGACGTTAAACAATATTCAATCAATCAATCAATCGGATTGTGTTAAAAAAATGTGTGATATTATTTGACCTTGTTGGAACGAAACATTGACACAACAGTCCTTTGATGGATCTAGTTAAAACTGTATCCTTCAGGCCTATGTCCTATCCAGGAGTTCCATCAGCAGTGAACCTACATTTTAGTTTGATATTGGGCGGTATTTTTACCGTGAAACCGAATGTGGCCATAATGGTCCTTTTGTTTGTCTTTATTAAAATTGTGTCCTGCAGGTCAGAATCCTACTCAAGATGGCTGCCAGCGGGTATTACTAGTTTAACATCAAAACCTGTGAGAAAATACATTCTAAAATCATTACTTGACAACGACAGTAGAATACCGAAGGAACAAAGCACAAGATTACATAAATCAAAGTCCAGAGACTAGGCAAAAGCAAGAACACAAGACAGAAGACCAAAGACACTACATGCCCACAAAACATTACATATACAACACAAAAAAGTAGTAGTTAGAACCATATTTAGTTACAATTGTCTTTGAATACGCTCCTTACAAAATTGCATGACGACTGTAGGTCCTATCCCATATGACTATCAATGGGGAAAATATTTTTACAGATAATAAGCACCCAGATTCACAAGGAGCAATATGTGCATTTTGAAGCTTTATGCCAGATTAACATGTCATATTTTCTAAAAATAACATGACTTAATTTGTCTACACATGAGTGGTTTTGAATGAAAAACTGAGTTACATTTTTTATCTTAACAACCAAAATGAATTATTGGTCATCGCATAAAAGTAGACTCTTTCTAAAAAATTCCACAACACATACAAAAGGGAATTTATATAGTTTTATGATTGGTCCCACTCACATTTATTCCTATGACAGCAACACTTCCAGCAGTGCTGTCAGCACTTTGATTGGTCAATAACTTTAGTTCCAGTAGATCAATCCTTATGAAATTTTAACATAATGTTCTTTGGTACAAAAGGAAGGCTTGGCTTAGTTTTGGTAATTGTGGCCCCACCCGTTTTTAAAAAAGGGACCAAAAGGGGTTAAATTGGGTGTTTTCACATGTTTGTCTGTAGAATCTTTATTATTAATCGGATTTTGATGGGGTTTCTTTCAGTGTGCTCCTGAGGAAATTTCCAATCTGAAGTATGTCAACGGATTTCACGTAGCATGTACCGCTCACGAGATAAATGGGGCCCAACAGGGGCAAATCTCCAAAAAAATAAATTTTTTATTTTAAGTCTGATTTTGATGCAGTTTTTTTAATGGATTCCTTGTGAAAAATTAATATGGCGCTCAACTATTAGATTTTTGATAACTTGTTTCCTTTCCCAGCTATGAGGGGCCGAACGGGGCCAAAATTGGGACATTGCAGATTATGTCAAATCTTTATTTTTCATCGGATTTCGATGGGATTTTTTTCTATGGATTCCTCTTGATCTAAGCTTTCAGCAGTATGCCAACGGATTTTGTGTAGGTCTTACCGTTTCAGAGCTACAGGGGGTCAAATGGGCCAAAAATGCAATTTTTCTAAATATGTCA
>MJUU01062419.1:88455-113373 GCA_002080025.1 Modiolus philippinarum
GCTCTTACCGTTTCCGAGCTACGAGGGGTCAAAGGGGCCAAAATTGCAATTTTTCTAAATATGTCTTAACTTTATTTTTCATCAGATTTCGATGGATTTTTTTTCTTTGAATTTCTATGGATGTAAAGTTTTAGTTGATAGTCTATATTTTGCATAGCTCTTACGTTTTTTTTTCATCAGTAAGTGATCAAAAGGGTTGAATTTTTCCTTTTTTTGTTCCTAGCTAATAACTGTGTCAAGCTTCTTTTTGTGTCCATCGAATTATTGTGTCAAGCTCTTTACTGTGTCCCAGTCACTTTAAACTACTTTTGTTGAAATTTCAGTGGTCGACATGCTGCGGTCGTATCATGCTGCGCTCGGCGTAGCCCTTTATTAGATGCTGTTTGGCCAATGACAAAGCTGTCTCATGTCAATTTCTAGAAATAGTCTGACCAAAAGTTCATGAAATTTGCAATTTGAATATTTTTGTTTGGCAAATATATTTTGCATTTTTACGACAAAATAATTCAATCGGTATGTAGTATGGCATATTCAATAACAAATTTCACTCAATATCCCTTATAATGAATTAACAATGATACACATAGAAACAATGATTGTGAAAAAATGGCTGCATATTTTGAGAATGGACATTTCAGAGATAACTTTACTACAGTATAAATTAAATAAAAAAGATGAGAAACAATTTCTTACTTTTATTTCCAGTTTATTATAATAATGTCTTAAATCTTTCTAGTTAAATTAGTTAAATTAATACACTTGAAAAATGAAAATTCAAGTATTTCGATTTGAGAAATAAACATAATAAACGGAAGCAGTGTTAGATGCTTATATACAGTATTTACAATGTATAAATGTGTAAACGTAGTGTGATATTTTTCCTAAGGACATGCTTGTCCTTAACTATATTTGATATTACGGTTATTCGGATTTCGTTTGGTTTTATGCATTTTAAACTTTTTTTTTGAAAGTATGGATTTCCGTTGTTTGGGTTTTAGTGCTGCTGATGAGGAATTAATTTCCGAAATGGCATACAGCTCATTAAAATTATTGCAGTTGGAGTTTACATATGTGTTATGGTCTCATGTTCATTTACTCCGTATCCTTTCGTAAAACATTTAATACAGGAGTTTGTCTTTTATTGCAGTGTGGAGTTGGTAAAACAATTCCCCGTGGTAGATATGTATGCTCTTTATATTTCTTAGATATGGTGTACTTGTACATGAAATGATATCTCATGTGTACACTTTGCTCAATAACTATTATTTAAATTTATGTAAATTTCTAAAAACTAAGGATTAACTCCATCCATCGTAGTTTTGTCCTTAGCTATATTTGATATTACGGTTATTCAGATTTCGCTTGGTTTATGCATTTTAAACATTTTTTGAAATTATGGATTTCCTTTGATTGGGTTCTAGTACTGCTGATGAGGAATTAATTTCCGAAATGGCCATACAGCTCACCTTTGGAATCCTGTCTTTAAAATTGCACAACTTACTAAAATTATGAGACAAAAGGATGATGTTGAATATGCAAATGTACTTGACCGAATGAGAAGACAACCACTACCTAAATCAAATTTAGCACTGTTGTCATCTGATTCCATTTCAGAAACACCAGATAATTTTAGAAATATTCTTCATATATGCCCCACTAATAAAGAAGTGAAAGTACTTAATGAAAAAATGATCAAAGCAGAATGTGAGAATATTGTCTTTGCCAAAGCTAAGGACTTTTTTTTAAAAGCACTGTTACTGGACAACTAACACAAAGAGAGGAACCATTTTCTACTTATGACTCTGATGATTTATATGACATAATACAAATCGGACTTGGTGCTGGAGTAATGCTAATTAGAAACATCAATATTGAAGATGGATTAGTTAATGGTGCTTTTGGAACAATAACTGGCATCGGGCAAAAACATGATGGAGACATTCATGCTATATACATAAAATTTGACAATCCAAAAGCTCGAAAAATACCCTTACTCAACAAGTGACTACAAGAACTGCTCCGGAAAATTCAGTTCGCATAACACCTTATGAAGAAAGTTTGCATGGAAAAAATGTTACCGGAAAGCAGTTTCCACTTCGACTAGGATGGGCAGCGACCATACACAAAATACAGGGGATGACTGTAACAGAGATAGTTGTGGCATTAAGCAGAGTGTCATCACTGAAAGGCTTGCCATGTATGTAATTATAATTTTCAGCCATTGTAGATGTTTCCTGTTGTCCCTTTGATTTCATTGCATATAATAGACTTTGACCCTAAATTTATCTATTCATCAGAAGATATAGCGAAAGCCCTCAGTTTCATGGAGCCATTTATAGAAACAACTACAATGTTAGACATAGCACAAACAGCATCATTGACAATAACCTTTGACAACACAGAGGGACTTACTCCACGTAGAGAAGACATAAAATCTGTCAAATCAATCCATCAATCAGACATTGTATGCTTTAATGAAACATAGTTAAAGGAGGATAATATAATTCCATTAACATTACTAACAGACCTTGTACCATGTTTAAAATCTAGATCAGAATCCTACACTACAACTGTACCACTCTACAAAACATTTGCAACAGCAGAGAGAGGAGGAGTCGAAACTTTTATTTCAAAGACATTGAAATACACAAACAAAATATTCTCTGCAACAAATATTGAATATGTGGCTTCAGTTATTGACGCTTCAATTCAATTTTTTGCTAATCAACATTTACAAGGCACCAGCTTATCCATTACAGATGTTCTGCAATGATCTTGGTCAATGTTAAATAAAATAGATAGAGAACAACTACCTGTTGTAAGTGTTGGGGATTTTGATGTCGATATATTACAGCCACATTTTAAAGTTCTTTCAAAGTTTGGATCATTTGGCTATTCACCAATTATAAAAGAAAGAATTACTGAATCTGGAAGTTGCCTAGACTTGGTATTCATCAAGAACATTGAACCAATACCAAAATGTAAAGTCATCCAAACTTATTATAGTTTCCATGAAGTAGTACAGATTGATTTACAGCTTGAATATTGAAGTTCAGTCAGTGTGTAGGATGTTTATATGTTAGGTTTGAGGATGCCCATTTCAGTAAATTTTTGAGGAGTTAGTTTTGAGGATGCCCATTTCGGTCAATTTTTGAGGAGTTAGTTTTGAAGATGCCCATTTCAGTAAATTTTTGAGGATATTGAAAAAAATTGGTTTTGACGATGTTCATACTTGTTTAGTTTCAGGATGGCCATTTTAGTCAGTTTTTGAGGATGTTCAATACATATAGTTTATATTGAGGATGTCCATTTTAGTCAGTTTGTAGGATGTTTATAGCACTTAGTTTTAAAGATGCCCATTTCAGTCACTTTTTGAGGATGTTCAAAAAGTTAATTTTGACGATGTTCATATTTTTAGTTTGAGGATGTCCATTTGAGTCAGTTTTTTTAGAATGCTCAGTGCATGTAGTTATTTTTTAGGATGTCCATTTTAGTCAGTTTGTAGGATGTTTATAACAGTTAGTTTTGAGGATGTCCATTTTAGTCAGTTTGTAGAATGTTTATAACAATTATTTTTGAGGATGTCCATTTAAGTAAGTTTTTGAGGAAGTTCATGCTAGTTAGTTTGAGGATGCCCTTTTTAGTTGGTCTTTGGGGAAGTTTATAAGGGTTAGTTTTTAGGATGTCCATTTCAGACAGTTTTTGAGGATGTTTATAACAGCTAGTTTGAGGATGTCCAATTTAGTCAGTTTGTAGGATGTTTACAACAGTTAGTTCTAAGGATGTCCATTTTTGTCAGTTTTGAGGATGTCAATTTTTGTCAGTTTGTAGGACGTTCATAACAGATAGTATTAAAGATGCCCATTTCAGTCACTTTTTGAGGATATTCAAAACAGTTAATTTTGTCGATGTTCATATTTTTAGTTTGAGGATGTCCATTTGAGTCAATTTTGTTTAGGATGTTCAGTACATGTAGTTACTTTTGAGGATGTCCATTTTAGTCAGTTTGTAGGATGTTCACAACAGTTAGTTTTGAGGATTTACATTTAAGTCTTTTTTTGAGGATGTTTATAACAGTAAGTTGTTAGGATGTCCATTGAAGTCTGTTTTTGAGGATGTTTATAACAGTTAGTTTTGAGGATTTCCATTTAAGTCTGATTTTGAGGATGTTTAAAACAGATAGTTTTGAGAATGCCCATTTAAGTCTGTTTTTGAGGATGTTTATAACAGTTAGTTTTGAGGATGTTCATTTTAGTCAATAAGTAGGATGTTCATAACAGTTAGTGTCATGAGGATGTCCATTTTAGTCAGTTTGTAGGATGTTCACAACAATTAGTTTTTAGGATGTCCATTTTAGTCAGTTTGTAGGATATTCACAACAATTAGTTTTGAGGATGTCCATTTTTGTCAGTTTGAGAATGTCCATTTTAGTCAGTTTTTTAGGATGTTTAGAACAGTAAGTTTTGCGAATGTCTATTTCAGTCATTTTGTAGAATGTTTATAACAGTGAGGTTGTCCAATCCAGTCAGTTTTTGAGGATGGTCATAACAACTAGGGCCTAAATTAAAATATTGTTTGTTTGCTGTTCCCCGACCGACCCTCAAAAATCGCCCCGAGTGACAAAATTTTAATGCTTCTAAAATTAAGATTTTTTTTTCGTTCCGGTTCCGGAACATCAGTGTTTTAATGTACTGACCTAAAAAGATTTGCATCAGTTGTAGGCTCAACATTTGCGGTAACAGTTCTTGCGTGTCAAGCGTTTCTGAAACCAATTTATGGAAACCAAATGCGATTATTGTTGACATGTTTCCAGCCAAGGACGCGTTTTTCACTCATTTCAGGTCCGGTCCGCTCATTTGAAAACAGAAGGTACCTTTTGATGGTGAACAAGAAATGACAGATTTAAAATGAGAAATTGGTAGATGAATCGGTCTGCCAAAGCGAACTTCACAGACTAGTTCTTATAGGATAAATATGATATTGAGGTGACAGGACCAAGAAATTCTCTTACCAAAATCTGATTTATTTAATTTTAGATCTCATAAAAAATCTATAGCAAATTGGGAAATACAAAAGGTAAGATAGTTTTATATAGCTTCAATTTTCTGGGAACCAGATTCAGTTTTCAGGAACTCCAGCTACAGAGCTGCCGGGTGCGTTATCAGTTGATGGAGAGGGGAATGGCCTGTCTATTCAGGGTAGTCATGTCATAATACGGAAAGCCTGACCTTGAACCATTGTAGCCAAGCTGTATGGAGAAAGGACACGCCACACTCCATGCAGCATTAAAACCTCTTCTATATATCTGTAAGGAGAGCAAACGCACTGGGTGTCAAATAGAAGGCTAAATTTCCTGCCCCTACTCATTTTCCCCATTTCATTGCAATCAAAATTCGTTGCCCTGAATGTTCCTTGCACCTTTATTTCTTTCTTGTGTTATTAAAATGGTTTTGATCATATTGTCGTCTTGAAATAGTTGAAATACTGCTCAATATACGTTTAATTCCAACTCGTCAATCAATTATCTTTTATTTTATTTCAATTTCAAACGACTGGGAAGCCCAACTTCGAAGCTATTAATTAGATATCAAAATTAATGAACGTCACGTATTTGCATAACAATAAAAATTGTGAATGCGTATACTATAAATGTGCCAAGAAAAGATTACATAATATATCAGATTTTGGTACCGGGGTTGTGGTTAGGGTTACACGTTTTAGACGCATCGAGATCGTATTGTACAATAATCACTTCCAAACAATATTTTCCACATAAATTTACTGTGAATCCAAATGACATCTCAATTTCAACAAGAAAAAGTTGATTTGGAAACGGTGATTTCGTTGCACGGGTTGTTCATTTCAGGGACACTAATGACCATATTTCCCTACAATGACTTCCAAAACAATATTTTCCACAGACATTTTTGTACCCTAGTAAAATATCTTACTTATCTTACAGATGCACAATTCAACACATTAGACCATTCAATAAAGATATAGATATAATTATCTACTTAAAAAATTAGTACGGTGATTCTTTGTCAAGGGAAACACATTTTTGACAACTTGAGATTATATTTCAATAAGATTTTAATTTCTTAATTCTGATAAGTAGATACTATACATCAAAACTGGACGCAAGTGGTGGAGACAATACATATGCTTCAAGTATTAAATCCTCCAGAGATCTCAAGTTCATCCTTCCAAATGTAAATATCCTGCCCCTATCCATTTACCCATTTTCATCGTTGCCCCAGGGGTCCCTTCCCCATTAAAATTTTAATTTGTTAATACTGTTTAAATATTTGTATAACTGGACTTCGTTTACTCCAGTAAGAGGTGGAGACGATATATATGTCTCATATAATCCCCGCGAGCGCTTAAGTTAATTATTCCTACATAAATATCCTGCCCCTACCCATTTCTCCATTTTGAAATAGCTGCCCTGGCTGTCTCATCTACCTTATACTAGAACCTTCATTTCCGGATCATGCTTCAAATAGTATATATATTATATGTCGCAGATAATCCCCACGAGATCTTAAGTTCATCATTCCATTATAAATATCCTGCCCTTACCCATTGCTCCGTTTTCAAACAGCTCCTCCGGCTGTCTCATCTACATTTAACCTTTATTTCTAGAGTTTGCTTCAAACAGTTTTTTTCCAAATTCATCAATCTAAATGTAAATCTCCTGTCCCTACCCATACCTCCATTTTCAACTGGTTGTCTCGGAGAATTCCTGATCAGCAGATACTGCTTAGAGCTTAGTATACACCATAGATTTAATGTTCTTTTTCAATATTGAAAATATCTGCTTTGCCAGTCATTGTTCTTGTAATTGCACTAATGTTGAAAAAAAAACCTGATCTATCTTCGTTTCATGACCTGTTAAACGTTTATCAAAGACGATAAAATAAAAAGTTTTCCCTACCTACCGACCCATCACTAATTAATTATAGTCGGGGAACTGCAAACACACATATTTTTAAGGTTGGCCAGATGGGTGTTCCGCAAGGAAGTATCATCTCTATTACATTATTTAGTTGAAAACGCAGGTCTTGAAAGATAGCATTGACGGATTTTCATATGTGGATGATTTCCTGATTTGCTATCGTGGTAAAAACATGAACAACATATAACGTCAATTGCAATTGGGGTGCGGATGGCACTGTTTTATTAAATTTATATCGATCGTCGATTTGACCAAATTAGATTATGGATGTTTTATTTATGGTTCCGCTCGTAAATCATACATTAAATTATTAGATATCATTCACCACCAAAGTTTGCGTCCTTCACTAGGTGCGTTCAGAACTTCTCCCTTCTCCTGTGGAGAGTCTCTAATTCGCAGCTAATGAACCATCTTTGGACGAAAGACGTGTCAAACTTGGTTTACAATATGCAACAAAGTATAAAGCGTATCCTTCCAATCCTGCTCACAACTGTGTTTTCAAACCTCTTCACAAAGCTGACTATGAAAAACGCCCAAACGTTTAAACCTCTCGATTTCGTATCAAATCACACCTGGAATCTGCGAATATAAATTTGTATGAAATAGCTTCCATAGAAACTCCTAAAAAACTCCTAAGCTGAACCAGAAACTTTGAAAAAATTAAATCTGAACATCCGGAATACTCGCACTGTTGAACACTGTTTGGTTGCTGATTGGTGTGTTCATCAGATTCCGAGGATGCTGCGTTAAGGTCATTTTAATCTTCACTGCAAGACTTGATGTCGGTAAAGAAAGAAACAAAAGTTCGTTGAATTGACAGGTCAAAATACATTAGTACCTTTTTCAAAGTGAAGTACAGCAAAAATTCTTACCCATTTAATAGATTTGCCAATGAATTGGTTGGGATTGGCATTTAATACAGTCGATTTATATTTCCATTTACTAGAAGTCATACATGTCAGAAAGAAATGGATTGCTCCAAAAACAAAACAAAAATCTAGAAATCACTTAGTTCCAAAGTTGTTGTTAATTTGGATTCTGCATATGCGCATTTCGACAACTTATGTCTCTTCCGAGCAGATAAAACCAGACAATGGAAATCCATATACCGGAATATGTGTAAAGACCAATAGAGAACAAATTACCTACAAGATTTTAATAAAAAATAATACAGACGTGAATATAAAATATTTTCGCATAGGCTTAGTAGATCTTCACTATAGCACTTTCTTGGTATATGTTACTGACATAAATGTTATCTATGGGTGAAATATTGTATTATAAGTCATTTACTTCTCCAGACAGAAAATTAGTCACCCTGCCAGGTTCATTTTTTTGTACTTAATTATTCTCTTCGGATATACAAGAGTATTGGGAATACCAAAGTTGCACAACTCGGAGAATAGAGTAATGTTTAAATGCATAACGAAGATATGAAAATCTTGATTCTGCAATTGAATATTTCGCATTGCAGATCTACCGTAAACATAGAGAAAAGAAACATATGAATATAAGCTGATAGAGGACAAATAAGTAAATGATTATGTCGAACTGTTTGTAAAACAACAACAAAAAAGCTTCTGACATTTAGCCACATTTTATGCTGCCAAAAGAAAATGAAGTGTCATGACTAGGCCTTGATGATGGCGATTTTGCTGTAAATGTTAAAGATAATGCTTTTCCAGTACAACAGCGAGTTAAAGAGAAAATCATAATGTCAAATAAGGATACTCTTAAGCCTTTGGTTTACAATTTGGTAGGAACACTATCTCAATCTAGAATTTATCTCCACTGAACCTGATAAGATGCTCGAAGGTTTATTTGCAGAGACTAAATGAGGGTAATAAAAAATTACTTAACAGAATTGTCAAGAGCCAAATCAAATTGACAAAAATACACCATCGGAACAAATTGTCAACTACAATAGTAATTACTTGGTACGAGCATTTAAAAAAAATGGCGCGTTAAACTGGTTTGATAGCGCCCTAAGCATCCCCTCCGTATTACATGGGTCCAACTTAACAACAATTGTTCTAGAAGGGTGTAGACAGTGAAAAGGGATTTTCATCAAAGTACTGAGTAAAAGTGAATCTTGAATCATAGTTCGAATCAGAGCTCAAGCTTTACCACAAGGGACTGATATCTATTTAAAAAAAGACTTGTTTAATGATGGTATAGGATTGAATTTTTTGAAACCTTGATTAACAAGCGGTCACGGAGATAACTATGCCTAATAAGAAAGTCTGTAAATTAGTTGTAGCTCTTGGGTAACGAATCAACTTTGAAATATACACCCCATAAGCAGGAGAATTTTTGTCCATGTAACGGAAATTGATAATTTTGAAACTAAAATCTTTTTGTCGTAAATTTTAGTACCGAGATGACCATATTCGTCAAATTTGGAAGATTGATTGATTGATTAGTTAGAGTTTAACGTCCAATGAGCAATATTTCAGCTATATCAGGACGAGAACAAGTTAATCAATTAAAAAAAATTGAAAGTATCAGAAGAAAGAAATAAAGGTGGAAGGGACAACCTGGGCAACGACTTTTGACTGCCACTGGAAAATTGGAGAAATGGGTAGGGGCAGGAAATTTAGCCTTCCATACGACACCCAGTGCGTCTGCTCTCTTTAGAGAAATATAGAAGGGGTCTTTATACTGCATGGAGCGTGGCGTTTCTCCACACAGTTTGGCTACAATGGTTCGCGGTCAGGCTTTCCGTATTATGACCTGACTACCCCGCATAGACAGGGCATTCCCCTATCCACCACCTGGGGACGCGCCCGGCAGCTCTGTAGCCGAAGCCCCTGAAAGCCGATTCAGGTGCCGGGCAAATTTGGAAGAAAAGAACAGCAACTCTGTGTTATATTACTAAATCAGGTAAACCAACAAATTTCGCAACGACGTTTCTGCAAATACTTTCGTTTATTTGCTTACTTTCATTGCAATCATTTATCACCAAAGTCAACTCTTTTCTGTACGTCAGGACGATTTGACTTCACATAAGTGTCTTTTTGCGAATTTAGCTAAAACAAATCACTCGCAATTAAAGTTGTTTAACTATATTGTTAACTCAGCAGGAATTGGCCGACTCATTTATCTTGTTAAATGATTTTGCTTGCATATATCCACTAATGTATAGATTTTGCAAGATTTAACCGACGGTCTTTTTTCATTCTTCCCTTTTCCATCATCACTGTTTTGTTTCATTATTGAAATCTAAGTATTTCCGGAAACAAAATTTATAAAAGTTGCACTCGTTCAAGAGGAAATTATAACAATAACTTTCACAAAGGAAGTGAATTACCGGAAATAATTCTTTGGGCTATCATTTGTATGACGTCATTAAACAGAAAATGAATGTGAGTATATTTTATCAACAGTTGTCAATATAACCTTTTTCTCATTTTAATCTTATCTAAGGATTCAGTTGATTGGTGATTTGCTTACTTGGAAAAGTTCGGTTCTGACTAATAAATACAAAACATTGTAGTAACACCAGAAAATCTTCTTTTAAGACATGAGTTCTAAAAGCAACAGAAACCATGCGACTCGCACAAACCTTCAAATTTTTATTTTTCTTCATTTGTTCTGGTAGCATTTCCTGAAGATTTCATGTTAGTTACTACATAAACTTTTATTGTACCTTTTTGTACTGACATTTCTCAACTGCATTCTGTCATACAACATACATGGTTACTCGTTTGAGTTTGCAGAATTGTAGTTTTTGATGAATGTCAGTTTCTAAATATAACAAAATCAGCTAAAAAACTTTGATTTCAATGTAGATTGAAGACGGGGCTTTTGTTTTAAGTTACGATATACATTTAAATTTAAGCAAATTGATTGGATCCAGTTAAGTTTAATATTAACCAATCAAAAATATGAATTGAGGCTACAGAAATCCAGCTTGATCTGCCAAGGGTGAAAAAGATAGGAGCGCAGCGTTACTATTGGCTAGCGAAGATGTCAGTGGCCAACAAGTAATACATAGCAATAGAGCAATCTTATAGAGCAGCAGTACATATATTTATTTGCTCAATTTTACCTGAAATTTTAGTTTATGTTTATATTTTCACATTCTCTTCGTATGCTTTTCTCTTGAAAACAGAAACAAAATATACGGCTTAATTTTTGAAAGAGCAATTGGTTATTGATTGATTAGTTAGAGTTTAACGTCCAATGAGCAATATTTCAGCTATATCAGGACGAGAACAAGTTAATCAATTCAAAACAAATTGTAAGTAAAAGAAGAAAGAAATAAAGGTGGAAGGGACAACCGGGGCAACGACTTTTGATTGCCACTGGAAAAGGGGAGAAATGGGTAGGGGCAGGAAATTTAGCCTTCTATACGACACCCAGTGCGTCTGCTCTCTTTAGAGAAATATAGAAGGGGTCTTTATACTGCATGGAGCGTGGCGTTTCTCCACACAGTTTGGCTACAATGGTTCGCGGTCAGGCTTTCCGTATTATGACCTGACTACCCCGCAAAGACAGGGCATTCCCCTATCCACCACCTGGGGACGCGCCCGGCAGCTCTGTAGCCAAAGCCCATGAAAACCGAAAGAGCAATTGGAGATGATGTTCCGAAAGTGTCAGCACCCTTTGCTACACACTCGTCATTACGTTAATCTATTTGTTTAGCATTTGAAAATTACAGATAACATAATGGTGAAATATTGATGGAAATTGTAAGATTGTTGGTAATGATCTTATTAATTGTTTGTTGGCTGCTAGATGGTCAAAAAGAAGCTATCTACTGTTTTAGTTGAATAAAACTTACACCCTAATTAAGTGAGCTGTATTCTGATGTGTTAACAGCTTTAGTAGTTTTGGATAACCTTGAATTTTTCACACAGTCAGTTGATTTTACTTTTTAAGGTTTTCCCGCCGTGCGCGGTCCCGGCTTATGAATAGGCCCGCAGCATCCTCTGAGCTTGGAGTATGAGTCTTCCTAACAGAGGACCCCGAGGGAACCCCGGGATATAGAAATAGGACCTAGTATCTCCGGCTTGCGGGGTGTGACCCCTCGTAAACGGGGACTGACCCCGAGGGTCCCGGGATATAGAAATAGGACCCATTCCGTGGTTGTGCGGGATTAATAAATACACAACCCATCTTTCGGATGGGATGTAAACTCAGGTCCACGTGTTGGAAGAAATGCCACGCTTCCTGCACGTTAAAGAACCTTTGTAGCAAGCTTTTTTCGAGTGGTCCGTAGGTGATCGGCTACAAGGCTAAATTCTCCGCCCTTTTCGATTTCACCCTACTTTTCCAGTGGCAGTCAGAATTTCCGTCCCATGGCCCTTTCCATACCCCAAAGTGATTATTTATTAAAAAACTTGTTCTCGTCTTGATATAGCTGAAATATTGCTGAGTAGACGTTAAACAATATTCAATCAATCAATCAATTTTTAAGGTTTTCGCCTTTTTAACCCTTCGCTGAGAAGCTTATCACGGAATTTGTCCCGGACTCAACTGTGCGTTTAAATGATATTATACTGGACTTTTGGTGTAAACAGATATCGTGAACGTCAGTATTACCCAATAAATAAGCGAAATACCTTGTTTTTTTTAGCTCACCTGGCTATGCCAGGGTGAAATATTGCCATCACTTGGCGTCCGTCCGTCCGTCGTTAGCTCCCTTTCAAAAATCTTCTCTGAAACCACTAGGTCAAAAGTAACCAAACATTGACTGAATCATCACTAGGGTATTTAGTTTCAAATTTGTCATTTTGTATGTCTTAGGTAAAACAACATGGCTGCCGTTACTATAATAGAACATAGGGATAATTAACAATTTTTGCCAAATAACTCAAAAACCTTTACAGATATCAAAAATCTGACATGGGGATAAAAATGATCAGCATGAGAAGATCTACCCAAGGTGAAATTTTGAAGAAAATCTGATGACCCGTCTAAGAGTTATTGTCCTTTTTAGCTCACCTGACCTAAAAGGTCATGTGACCTATTGCCATCACTTGGCGTCCGTCGTCGTCGTCCGTCGTTAAAGATCAACTCCTCTGAAACCACTGGGCCAATTGCAACCAAATTTTGTCACAATAGTCCTTGGGTGGTGTAAATGAAAAATTGTGTCCAATATGTCCGTGCGTAATCCAAGATGGCCACCAGTGGGACCCATTGATTAAAATTGGACCCTATGGGAAATTTTAATTATTTTTTTTTCTAGTCGGATTTTGATGTAGTTGTTTTCATTTGATTCGTTATGAAAAGTAAACATGGCGCACAACTATCAGATTTTGGATAACTCTTTCCCTTTCCGTGCTATAAGGGGTCAAAGGGGCCAAAGTCGCACTTTTACAAAGTACCTCAAATTTTTATTTTTCATCGGATTTTGATGGGGTTTCTTTCTTTGGATTCCTCTTGACATGAGCTTTCGGTAGTATGTCAACGGATTTTGCATAGCTCTTACCGTTTCCAAGCTATAACGCGCCTTAGGGGGACCAAAATCGTACCTCAATTTTTAGCTGAAAATTGTATCTGACATGTCAGTGCGTAATCCAAGATGGCCGGCAATCGGGTCCATTGATTAACATTAGACCCTATGGCAAATGCATTCAACAATCAACTCCTCTAAAACAAATTAGCCAATTGCAACCAAACTTTGTCATAATAGTCCTTGGGTGGTGTAAGTAAAAAATCTGTCTGACACGTCCCTGCATAATCCAAGATAACCGCCAGCAGTCTCATTGATTAATTTTAGACCTCATAGGAAATGTATTTAAAAATCAATGTTATTGCATGGATGTACCACTGCTATATACAGGTGAGCTATACAGGCTCCTGGGAGCCTCTAGTTCCTTAAAATTTTCAAAATTTTGATGTTTTTTTTATTTTTTATTAAAAAAACTATAACAGATAGAGGTTAAGTTTAATTTGCAAAAATGTACAGCATGTTAAGATCTACCCATATGGAAATTTTTGAAGAAAATTCAAGTACCTATATATGAGTTGTGGCCCTTTATTGGTCAAATTTTTCGTGATTTTTTACTTTTTGTCCTTTATTTCAAAAACGCTTTGAGATAGAGGTCAAGTTTTAACTGCAAAAATGTTCAACATGACTATATTTTATTGAACACGTTCAAGTTTCCCGACCTCTTCCAAGATGGCCGCTAGTAGGGACTTAGTTTACTATTTGGACTAATAGGAAAATTCATACAAAGAACTTCCTCTTGAGAAACACCAAATGGATTTGAACCAAACTTGGCATGAATGATGCTGATGAGGTGCTGAACAAGTGTTACTTCTTTGGTTCCGATCCGTAATCCAACATGGCCCCAGCTATGAACTAAACTTTAACATTGGACCCAATGGTAAAATGTATACAAAGAACTTCTTTTTGAGAACCACTGAATTGCTTTAACCCATACTTGGCATTGATAATGCTTATGAGATGCTGACTAAGTATTTTTACTTAGGTAACGATCCGACATCGTATATGACCCACAGCATTGGACCCTATGGGAAATGCGCACAACGATCTTCTAGAGAACTTCTGAATGGATTTAAATCAAACATGACATGAATGATGCCTGTCAGGTGCTGACCAAGTATCACCAGCTGTGAACTTAAATTAAACAGAACATCTTCTAGAGAACTGCTGAATAGATTGAATAAATGATGCTTATGAGAAGCTGACCAAGTGTTGTTCCTTCGGTGCTGATCCATCATCCAATATAGCCTCCAGCAATGAATAAGACCCTAAGGGAAAATGCATACAAAGATAGAATAGAAAACCACTGAATGGATTCAATTTAAACATTGCATAAATGAAACTTGTGAGATTTTGACCAAGTTTGTTACTTTAGTGCTGATCCGTCTTCCGACATGGCCACCAGTGGCAAAACTTAGTTTAACAAAGGACCCAACGGGAAATGCATAAAAAGATCTTGCTTTGAAACTGCTTGAACAATTTCAGTAGAATTTTGATATGATAGTCCTTAGATGACCCTCTTCAAAGTTTGATGTTTAATAGCTGCCAGCAGGGAACGTACATTAACATAGGCCCTTTAAGTTTGGAAACTGCATTCAAAAACTTTTCGGAAACTGCTTGAACAATTTTAGTTCAATTTTATAAAAAGTTTCTGTTTTTTTTAGGACCCAGGTGAGCGATACAGGCTCTTGAGAGCCTCTTGTTTTTGTTTTTTGTTTTTGGGTTTGTTTTTTTTTTGGGGGGGGGACTGTGCATACGGTTGAAAATTATAAATAAATGGGTTATGGTTTCAAGAACTAGATGTAAACATTGCTGGGAGATTCAATTTTTTAATTTCAAATCACTGTGACTGGTGTGTGTGCAGTACCTGAAATGTTTTGTTTATAAAGGATGTTAGTGTTGCCATTCAACCATGCATTTATCACCATGCTTCACATGCGCCTGCTTTTTTTCTTTCATGATTTTTTTTTCTTTTTTTATACGACTGCAATAAATTTGAAGTCGTATAATGGTTTGGCGTTGTCGTTGTCGTCGTACAGCGTCGTGGTCGTCTGTAGACACATTTGCTTTCGTTCAATAACTTTAGTTCCATTTGGTAAATCCTTTTGAAATTTTGACAAGGTGTTCCTTGGCACAAAAGTAGGGTTTTGGTTATTTTTGCCCCGATCGTTTATAAAAAGGTGACCAAAAAGGGGAAAATTATGTGTTTTCATATATCTGACTATTGAATATTTTATTTTTATCGGATTTCGATGGATTCCTTTCAGTGTGTTCCTTATTACATTTCCTTTCTGTTTTATGCCAACGGATTTTACGTCACATGAGATAAATTCGGCCAAAAAGGGGCGAATTTTAAAAATCTAATAATTTATTTTTTTTATTTTTAGTCCAATTTTCATGCAGTTATTTTGCAATGGATTCCTTAAAAAAGTTAACATAGCTCTGCAATATCAAGATTTTTGATAACTTGCTTCCTTTTGGAGCTTTAAGGGACTAAATGGGGCAAAAATTGCAAACATGCGGATAAACTAAATTTATATTTTTCATTGGATTTTTTTTTTTTGAGTTCCTTTTGTTGTAAATTTTCAGTAGTATGTCAACAAGTTTTACAAAGCTCTTATCGTTTCGAGTTATAAGGGGTTTAAGAGGCCAAACGAATTTTTTCTTAAAATGTGAAGATTTTTTAAACAGATTTTGGTGCGATTTTCTTTGAATTTTTTTTGTTATAAGCTTTTTTAAGTATGTCAACAGATTTGATTTAGCTCTTACCGTTTCCGAGTTATATGGGGTCAAAGGGGCAAAAATTACATTTTTTAAAATATGTAAAATCTTTGTTTTTCATTCGATTTCTATAAGATTTTTATTATTTTTTTTTCTTTGTTTTTTTTTATTTTTAATTTTTATTATTAATTTTTTTTTTCTTTGTGTTTTTTTGTTTGTTTGTTTGGTTGGTTTTTTTTTTCATTATATATATATATATTATTCCTCTTAACATTAGGTTTAAGTTGTATGTGAAAGATTTGACATATGTCTTTCCATTTCTGAGCTACAGAGAGCCAGACAGGGCCAAAATTTCGGTAGTTCAAATAACTTAAAATGTTTTTCATCTTGTTTCAATTGGATTTTTGTTGGTTGTCAACAGATTGTGGGAAGCTCTTACGTTTCCGATTTGTAAGGGATTAAAAGGGCTAATGTTTAAAAAAAATTTAGTTTGTGTCAAGCAGATTAATTTGTCAAGCTCTTTACCGTGTCAACATTCATTTTTTATTACACTTATTCAAATTTCGGTGGTCGACATGCTGCGACATGTTGTTTATATAACCATCAAACACATTTATCTTACTTTCGCTTCAAAATGTAAGTTCCCGCCAAAAATGTCATTGTCAGAACAAGGAAAATAAAGAAAAAGTCAGATATTTGCAAGATGATATGCTCAAAGTTTAGTCCCACATGTGTTTTCAATAAAATAAATCTTTCGTCATTCCATTCTTATCGATTAAAATTGTCCAAAATCTCTCATTGTGATCCTTCCGAAAACTAGAACTTCTGTCATAGAGTAACACTGGTGTTTATGGCCACCACATCTGTCTATTTCTCTCATGTGTTATGCATGGTTTACAAAAACAAAATTGACATTCTTCGTTCTCATTTTGTGGAATCACAAAATCTTGATATGTTTTTTCTTCTGCTTTGACACATCTGTTTGCGTACTTTGTTCTTTTGAAGTCCCACCATTTTCGTCTGGAATTGTTGATGGGATTTCTAATTCCCAATCATTGTGACCAAATAAATATTGTATTATGTCGACATGTAAGCTGTTTAATTCCATAGATACTTTTTTTTTGCTATTGCCCGCCATTCCCTTATATCTACTCATCAGATATCCTACATTATACTGTTTCATATCCTGACCGAAGGTCATGTGCTTATAGAATTACACAAATATCCTGCATGGCAGGTACATTACTACATGAAATATTTATAGTGAAATGGTGACCAAAAAAGGATAACACAAAAATCAATAGTAATGTGAAAAAGCAAACCAGAAGTGTATACAAATTCCTATAAGTAAACTTTGAATTGTGTAATTTTATTTCTTCAAATGAAACTCTACTTTAAATTTTGTTCTTGTTTTATAAATGATGATATTTATTCTGAATCCCCTCCACAAGAGAAAATCCTTTATATTCTTCAGGTATTTCAGGAAATCTTTCAAATTGTGTTAATCTTTACGACTTATCTTCACTAAACCGACCAATATACAATGCCTTGATTATTGAAGCAATTTTGGATTTTTAGATAGAACAACACAGTGATGGTAGCCATCCGACCATGCATTGTTTCCCGTACAAGCTAGTCCAAATGATAATGACCAAAAGCTTTTTATTTCCGCTGAAAAGTTACCAAATCCATCCACAAAAAAAGATAATAAAAATACATAATTTCAATAAATGTTAAAAGTGCATAAAACCAAACGAAATCCGAATAATCAGTTAAATAAAGCCATGGACAAAACTACGATGGAAGGAGTTAAACCTTAGATTTTATAATTTGCATAAATTGAGATAATAGTACTTGAACGAAGTGTACACATGAAATATTATCTCATGTACAAGTACACCATATCTAAGAAAAATAACGAGCATGCATCTCTAACACGGGCAATTGTTTTACCAACTCCACACTGCATTAAAAGACAAACTCCTGTATGAAATATTTTACGAAAGGATATGGAGTAAATGAACATGAGACCATAACACATATGTTAACTCCAACAGCAATAATTTTAACGAGCTGTATGGCCATTTCGGAAATTAACCTTTTATTAGCTCATCTGGCTATGCCATGGTGATCTATTACTATAACTTGGTGTCCGGCATCCGTCGTCCGCCCCCCCCCCCCCCCCTTTTCCCCGTCGTGAGCTATTTCAAGATGGCCGCCATCTGAGAACATAGTTGTAATCTTGGACTCAAGGATAAGACATTCAAAGATCTTCTCAGAAACTACTAGTGCAATTAAAATCCAAACTGAGCCATCATGGTCCTTAGATGGTCCCATCCAAAAGAGGTATCCGGCAGGTCTGTACCTCATCCAAGATGGCCGCCAGCGGGGAACAAAAGTTTAACATTGGATCCTATGGAACAGAAAATCAAAACTCTTCTTCTCAGACCGCCGTGCGCGGTCCCGGCTGAAGAATAGGCCCGCAGCATCCTCTGAGCTTGGAGTATGAGCCATCCTAACAGAGGACCCCGAGGGAACCCCGGGATATGGAAATAGGACCCAGTATCTCCGACTTGCGGGGTGTGACCCCTCCTAAACGGAGGCTGACCCCGAGGGTCCCGGGATATAGAAATAGGACCCATTCCGTGGTTGTGCGGGATCAATAAATACACAACCCATCTTTCGGATGGGATGTAAACTCAGGTCCACGTGTCGGAAGAAATGCCACGCTTCCTACACGTTAAAGAACCCTTGTAGCAAGCTCTTTTTGGGGTGGTCCGTAGGTGATCGACTACAAGGCTAAATTCCCCGCCCTTGACGATTTCACCCTACTTTTCCAGTGGCAGTCAGAATTTCCCGTCCCATGGCCATTTCCATACCCCAAAGTGATTATTTATCAACAAACTTGTTCTCGTCTTGATATAGCTGAAATATTGCTGAATAGACGTTAAACAATATTCAATCAATCAATCTTCTTCTCAGAAACTACTGGTCCAATTAAAACCAAACTTAGTCACAATGGTTCTTAGATGGTCCCATCAAAAAAGGTATCCGGCAGGTCCATACCTCATCCAAAATGGCTGCCAGTGGAGATCATAGTTTTAACATTGGACCTATGGAAAGGACATTCAAAGGTCTTCTTCTCAGAAACTACTGGTCCAATTAAAACTAAACTTAGCCAAATTGTCTTTAGATGGTCCCATCCAACAAAAGACATACGGCAGGTCTGTACCTCATACAAGATGGCCGCCAGCGGGAACATAGTTTTAACATTGGATCCTATGGAACAGACTATCAAAGATCTCCGAAACTACCTATCCAATTATAACCAAACTTAGTCACAATTGTTCTTAGATGGTCCCTTTTCGAAAAAAGGTATCCGTCAGGTCCATACCTCATCCAAGACGGCCCTGGACCCTATGGAAAGTATATTCAAAGATCTTCTTCGCAGAAACTACTTGTCCAATTAAAACCAAACTTAGACACAGTGGTCCTTAGATGGTTCCTTCCATAACAGGGATAGGGCAGGTCCATACCTCATCCAAGATAGCTGCCAGCGGGGAACATAGTTTTAACATTGGACCCTATGGGTTTTTAGAGGAACCTGGTCTGATATGGGTTATAACGGATGTTAGAGCTCTCGGTTGCTACGGAAACCAGACAAGAAAAACTGAAATTTTACAAAAAAAGTATTCTGCTAGATATTTTATCATTTCAGCTATATACGAGTTATAAAGAATGTTGAAGCTTTCGGTTGCCATGGAGACCAAAAATGAAATTGAAATGTAGTTCTTTTAATTTTATGCTTTGTTTTAAGAAATATGTAAATACTAGTTAATAAGGAGAGCCCCTGTCCAAAAATTTTTGAAAGAGGCTTGAAATGTTTGATTTCGGCAATAATTATTACCTAGATTGTATGGGAAACCCCTGCCAAACTTATTTTTGAAAGGTGATCAGAAATGGGTTGAAATGGAAAACACATTTAATGATTTAATAATCCTTTATGAAACACTTTATTCAAATAGAACACAATGGTACTTTGATGGTACCTTCCAATAAAGGTATCTGGTAGGACCACACCTCATCCGAAATGGTTGGCAGCATTAAGATTGTTTATATTGGCTTCTATTAAGAGAATTAGGTCTCTGAAACCACTAATTCAGTTGTAACTAAACTTGAAAAGTCATCTGGTGACCCCTTCAAATTTGCGTTTTGCATGTCTTCGTCTAATCCAAGGTGGCCCCCAGCAGGGAACATAGTTTAACATTGAACCCATTTCGAAATGCCTTTTATCTATGCAACCCCTGGTCCAGGTGAGTGATACAGGCTCTTAAGAGCCTCTTGTCTTGGAAATCGTCATTGAAAAATAAGATGTGAACATTCCATTCTTAACCATGTGTTTTTATTTTATTATAATACAATCGGAAAGATCACTCTTAGGATTTTACAATGTTGATAAGGTAGCCCTGATAAACTCTGATAAGAATTTGAGAAAGTCAAAGTACAGATTTGACAATGTCATGGCTTGGGTACCAAGTATATTGTATATAAAAATATTGCAACGGTCTTTACACTTTAAAGGTCTATTGCAACAAGCTCTTTTTAGTTACCTATATGCGACTAGTTGCAAGACTGAATCCCGCTATCGTTTTCGTATTAGTTTTCACAATAACTAAATCTGACTGAATATTTTTACTTGTCTTAAACATTGCTGAGATTGGTCTACACCTTAATGAAAATAAAAACTTATTTACTATCTTGATATGAATATAATGAAATTACTTTTTGTGTGTTTTACAAAAATGTAGGTTTTAAGTCAATTTGGTAATAATCCAAAATTTATATCAATAGTAACTAGATGTCCTCTTCGTCTTTATAAATGTTTAGAAAGTATTTATTGTACGCTACATGTAATGTCTTTTACAGAATCGCAATACAGCTAATATGAGAGGACCAGTTATACTCAAAATTTCAATGGAACTGTAGGAATGCAGATTGTAAAGCTTTCATTTTTACGTCATGTTTTGCATAATTTGACGCGTAACGAGGCATACCTGCATAAAGATCTAAAATCAGAGTGTATTATGCAATTTACTTTGCTAGTATCCACAGCTTTGCACCTCAACGATGAGCCGTTTTTGCTAGCATATACTGCACTATGACATCTTCACCCTGGTGACCAATTACACTATCATCAAATGTCAGGCTACTGAGCTGCTGGGCTCATCCCCAAGTGGTGTATAGCTATGGGAATGTCCCAACTATGCGGTATAGTCAGGTCATAATACGAAAACTTGACAACGAACAATTGTAGCCAAAATGTGTTGAGAAACGCCACACTCCATGCAGTATAAAGACCCCGTCTTTATTTTTTTAAGGAGGGCAGTCTCACTTGGGGTCGCATAGAAGACTTAATTTCCTGCCCCTTCCCGTTTCTCCGGTTTTCCAGTGGCATTTAAAAACTCGATGCCCAGGTTGTTTATTTCTTTCTTCTTTTACTTATAATGTTGTGAATTGATAAACTTGTTCGCGTCTTGGTATAACTGAAATATTGCTCACGGGCCGTTAAACCCCAATTTATTTATAAATAAATAAATGTCTGTATTTGCTGCGCAACATTTGGAAAGAACTTACAACTTTCTAAATTTCGTTTCGTCTTATTTTTTCTTTCTCAAAATTGTGGCCTGTGAGTTAGTAGTCTACCTGTATTGGGTTTTATGTGTATGTTTATCATACTATAGGGAAACGGGACAGAGGAAGGGGAGGTTACGATACCCATAAACCGGTTTAACCCTACCGCAAGCTCTTGTTTTTGCCGGTACCAAGTCCGGCCTTACCGAGTTCTATCGTTGTCTACGTTTGTCTTTCGTCATTTTATTGATTTTCTTTTGCAGTTTCCTAGTAGATTGTGGCATGTAATTGTAATTTTCGGCCATTGTAAGTGTTTCTTGTTATTTTTTCTATATTAATTGTACAATGATTGGAGGGGTCATTTCGGTGACTACTGTGTTTACAACCAATTACAGTCATTATTTGTTGTGATTTAACTTTTCAATTGATACCAAAATTTATTACTACAGAAACACATTAACTATTGTTCAATGTTGAAATGTTTCTTCTTTACTTCTATTCGACGGTATAAGTGTTTCAAAAAGCACATCTTGTTACACAATGATCTTTGGCACAAAAAGAGCGCTGGGAAGGTTTAAGTTCTTGTAGCATGTCCGTTTTTAGGACCAAATTCTATGTTGTTATATATTTTGCTGTTGAAAATTTTATATTTAACGGATATTGATGGGGTTTCTTCCAGCATTTCCATTTGTAACAATCAATGGATTTTACGTTGCATGTACCACTCATGAGATCACTCGGGCTCAGAGACAGAAATTACAAAAAATCATTTTTAAATGTTAGTCCGATTCTTCGAAAAATTATCGTATCGCTTGGCCATCAAATTTTTGATAATATTTTGTTTTTTTTTCCAAACTGAGAGGGACCAAAATTGCAAAATGCATAGAATTTTTAAGGGGTTTGTTTCTTTGGAATCCTCTTAGCCTAATTTAAGTTGGATGTAGACTGATTTGGAGTACCTCTTACCATTTCCAAATTATAAGGAACAAAACAGGGCCCTACATTTGCAATTGTGTACTTCCAATTTGTCGGCATTTAATATAATTCTATGTCATTTGACGACTGAGTTTATTATTATTTTAAAATAGACAGACTTAGAGAAAAGAATAATATTTACAAATAAATAAACATTCATTTGAGAATTTTGATTTTTCTCCCCGTCGTTAAATTATTAGAATATAGTTTCAAATATTAGATATAAGCTAATTTAATGTTTGTGTACTGCCTTCTTTCAGGAAAGGAAAATCAACAAGTTTTTCACTCTGCTCTTTATACAATGTAAGTTTTTCATAGAATTCAAGTTCAAAATTTTCTTTTAATGTAAATTTTAAGTTTTGTGCAGTTGATGAAAGCCGGCAAATTGCTTTGGAATTGTAATTTAAGATAGTACTTGTGCGCGCCAGTGGTTTATTGGAAATTTACACATGGCTACCCAATGTTTTCGTCATTATTTTACCAAGTTGTACTATGTAACAACAGCCATTGCACAAGTTTTACTGACCGTCGTTTTGATACACAAATCATATTATGACGTCATCTGTTTCAGCGTTAAGACTGTCGTGACGTCACTCATTATTTGGATGTTTGCAGTCGTCATGGTTCCCATTGATTTCATATTAGAATTGACCTTAAAGTTTAGTTTCAAATAAGGAACTACATGATACTTACTTTGTTATCTTGTTTCGTTGAGATGGATACACGCCTAACGTTGCGCCGTAACTTTATCCCCGCATTTTGGGGATACAATTTTTCTGTTAACAATACACAACAAAACAGATACACATATATTTAGTTTTGTGGCGTTCGTGTTCATTTTTGTGTATTTATGTTGTCTTTGTCTCAATTCGTGTTTGATATGAATTGCCGTGATTTTGTATTTTTGATTTTGAAATGTCCTCTTTCCTCATTTTTGCCTTGATACTCGTTTGCCGAGGTATTCAGTCCGTAACTGGCATATAAACGTGTCAATATGATCATATTGCAAGTAGCACGGCATTTTATGCATTAGATCATATTGATTTTACATTTAGATCATATTGGCTATTTGTTCTCTATCAGTATTTAAACATGTTTGAGTTTATGGTCTTCCAAATATTTAGATTTTATCTGCACTGAAGAGACATAAGTTGTCGAAATTCGCATATGCAGAAAAAAAATTCACAGCAACTTCGGTATTTAGTTATTTGTTACCACTGGGTCGATGCCACTGCTGCTGGACTGTAAGTCCCCCAGGGTATTCACCAGCCCAGTAGTCAGTACTTCGGTACTGACCCGAAAGCCGATTATTTTTGGAACCTTACAATATCGATATTTGTGTAAATTTTGTTGAAAACTAAGGAGTATCTCCCTCATGCAAAGCTCTTTCCTTAGCTGATTGTTGGCTTTGCATTTAGATTATATTGGTTATTTGTTCTCTATCAGTATTTAAACATGTTTGAGTTTATGGTCTTCCAAACGTTTCGATTTTATCTGCACTGAAGAGACATAAGTTGTCGAAATGCGCATTTGCAGAAAATAAATTTACAGTAACTTCTGTATTTAGTTATTGATATTTATAGGTTACACATGTTTCTTCCATTCTAAGCTGTTAGTTAAATGTATACGCGCCTTTTTAAGCAACGGGCGTTGAAATTTTTCTGCAAGAAATTTCCCGCCATTTCAGATGTTTTGCTCTTGACACACATTAAAGGGGAGAAAGATATTCTCATTCAATTCATGACTTTAAATATTTCTTGTCTCTCGATAGTAAAATTTCGATGTTACGATATTGTAGAATAAATATTTTTAACTCACTCCTACTCGAAGGAGAATCTATATTTCCAATATGCAATATATCAGTTACAGGGCTGTACATGTACTTGCCCATTGTGAACATATCTACCTACTGTGACCTGATACAAACAGTTTTCTCCTTTCATTTTAAATTTTTTTAAGGTAGATTGATAGTCTTCTGTCATTTTGAATGTGTAATTGATGGTCAACTCGGTATCATCTGTTTTTTATTTATGTAAATATTTTATACCCCCGCGCCGTAGGAGAGGGGTATACTATTTTACCCTTATTCGTCCGAAACACTTATGTCTAGGATTTCTCAGCTTCTCTGAGAGTAGTTGATATGGCAAAAATCCGTAGGTTTTCAAAAAACGTTTTT
>MJUU01062421.1:12522-26561 GCA_002080025.1 Modiolus philippinarum
TGGAATAACAAGGTATTTAGATTTGTTAAGTATCCAGAGTCAATAGGAATTGTCTATGATAATTGGAATAACAAGGTATTTAGATTTGTTTTCTCACTTTTTGAAAAAAAAAATTATTAGATTAGGATGTTTATCTCAATTGGAAAAAGAGGCAGCATTATTTTATTTTATGTCCCTGCCATAAGGCGACATAGGCATTACGTTTTACCCTTGTCAATCCATCCGTCTGTATGAACATCCAAAAATTTTTGTCAAGGATTTCTCAGGTTATGTATGCAGTAATTATTTGATATTTGGTATGAAGCTTGAGTATGATGAGTTGTACTGTGTGTCCCCTTTTCATGTCCATTACTCATCAACTTCCTGTTTGCAGATAACTTTGATTATTTCCATTATAGCCATTAATTGAAAATTTTCGTCAAGAATTTCTCAAATTTTGTATGTAGTAATGATTTGATATTTGGTCTGAAGCTTTTATATGATGATTTGTACCATTTCTTCTCTTTTCAAGTCTGTCACTCATCCACTTCCTGTTTGTCAATAACTTTGATTATTTCCGTTAATGCCATATATTGAAAATTTTCGTCAAGGATTTTTCAGCTTGTGTATGTAGTATTTGTGCAATATTTGGACTGAAGCTTTGGTACGATGAGTTGTACTGTGTCTCCCCTTTTCAAATCTGTGACTCATCTGCTGTCTGATTGCCTATTACTTGTATTTTTTCCATTTAACCCATATATTGAAAATTTTTGTCGAGGATGTCTCAGCTTGTGTTTGTAGTAATGATTTATATTTTGTCTGAAGCTTTTGTATGATGAGTTGTACTGTGTCTCTTCTTTTCAAGTCTGTCAATCTACTTTATGGTTTACGGACTTAGTCAATTTGACACATTGTACATTATATAGTAATTTGTCAAAGTTATCTCTGCAGTCTTGTTTGCTACAAAGAATATCTGGCAGGGGCATCCGTGTTCAATGGACACGTCTTTTTCCTTTATTTACATGAGTGAAAGGCATTTATATCAAAAACACAAGTGAAAGTACAGGATGGAAAGATCAGATGCTAGAATGTAAGATTTCAGAGAATATCAGTCTTACCCAAGAGTATCTAAGTTTTAAATCTTCCATTTTCTACTGTGATTGCTTATTTTGCTCTCATTTTTGACCAAGCATATGACTGCTGCACCACCAGGCTTCGCTTGACTTGAATATTGACGTCACAAGTTTCATTTGAAAAACTTTGTGATTACAACACATTGGGGCACTTTTGTCATCCTTAATAAGAAGTCAAAGTTATAATTTTGCATTTAATATTGATAAAATCATGTCACAATTCACATATAGAAATATGAAAACAGGTGAGAAATATGCTAAAACAATATTACTACATGTTTTGTATTACCTTATATATAACACTATTTTATTTATATGCATATTTTCCCATATCCATGAAATTAAATACAGCCTTTACATAATTATGAAATAACTGTTGCATAATTTGAATTGTAGGTTACCTGTTTATACAACGACCATAGTATGTATATATGGGATGTACATGATGTAAAGAAAGTAGGAAAATCCAGATCATTTCTGTACCATAGCTCTTTCATCTACAGTGTAGAGGTGAGGATTTGTGTCTTCTCTTTATTTGATATAGGAAATGTTTTAGTTTCAAGGGGTTTCAATAACAAATTATAAAGTTTATAAATGTTTTAGATTTTCATTCATTGAATGTTAGATGGTAGATAAAATCGTGTGAATTAAAATAATTCATGTCCGCTGATGAATTGCTTGAGATTTACATATGGGTTTCCATAATTTTTGTTAATATTTTACCCAGAGCATAGAGCAGCAGAGGTAGGGGTAAAATAAACATAAATAATGGGTACCCATTTGTAAATCGACAACAGTTCACCATTTTGATATGTACATGTACATTCAAGAAACTGTATAGAGTAGAAACTCAATTATTTGATTCAGCCGGATTATCAAACCCTTTAAATGCATTCACCCCGATTGTATGACAGCATTGAGGAAAAATAACACTTCTTTGACTATGTGCCATGATGAGGTGAACTTTGTAATTGTTGATTACCCATGTTTTAAACTACTTAACTTGCTACAAACTTGTATGAACATTGGGAAGTTTTGTAGGAATAACTTATTATGATATGACAGTAATTGACATTTTGTATGATTGTAGACAAGCCCTCCAGTTATAGAAGGCCAGGATTCTACATTACCTCCAGGAACATTTATAACATGTTCCAGTGATGATACAATCAGAATATGGAATCTTGATCCACATATGAAGGATATGAAACTGTATAAAAGAAACATATTTTCTCAGGTACGTTTAATTTCTATGTAGGACATACAATAATATTTTGGTTATAGAATGGGATTTTTCATATTGGACCTGTTGCCTCGGCCCAATACGGCTGCCCGAGGCCCAATACAACTGTCCGAGGACATAAGACAGGACCAATTTGAAAAATAACATTCTATTACGCCTTTATTAAATAGTAATGTAAATTATATACTATCGATTCAATGACAGCAAAATGGGAGAAGGACTTGTCAGTCAATTTTTGTCTCGCCTGCGACGAATGTCACGAAGGCGAGACATAGCAACCATAGCTTCTGTCGTCGGCGTCAACATTTGGTTAACCCAAATGTTAAAATTTTTTGGATCTTTAATAACTTTCTGAAATCTTGCTCAATATTAATGAATTTTTATGCCCTGCCCACAAATGTGGAAGGGGCATATAGTGTTACCCTTGTCCGTCCTTCCGTACGTCTTTGGTGAAATTTTGCGTTTAAGTCAATTTGTCAACTACTATGTATTGTAGCATCATGATATTTCACTGTTACATTCATCTAAAGGAGATCTGCCAATTTCACCAACAACTTGATATCCATGACCTACATTTTATGGTTGAATGACTTTGGTCAAATTTTGCATTTCATCACAATTCAGTGACAGGTAACAAATTTTATGAATGATTAACTTGGGTTAATCTGTTGTGATAAATTTATTGGCGGGGCATCCCTGTCTTACAGACACATACTCTATTTGACACAATATTCAGTACAGTTGCATTGTTGAATCCAAGTATATTTTTGAAAAAAAAAATAATTCCAATTTTCTGTTTTTTGTCATTTGTTGGACTTAGTTTTTTTTTCAATAATTTTTTTCCACTATATCTCAACACCTACATGCCATAGACAGGTGATGATTGGTTAGTGGTTACATCTCTAGAGGTAACTAACATCCATACTAGAATTATGTCACCTTGGCCTTTATTTTTGGCATCAATGAAATTGACTAAATTTTCACTTTGGTCCATAATATCAACAAAGTTTAGACAAATTGGAACTTTAAAATAGGAAATTTGATTCTGACATAGAATTGTTGCATGTAGTCCATAGATAAGCAATAAACTTTCAGGATTTTATTCCAGTTTCAACTTCGGTAAATTTCCTGAAAATGTCCAAGACTTAACAATTTTTGAAATTTTTGCATACAATAAAATATTTTAGCAATTTTTCATACCAGACATAATTCTGAAACTTATTAATAAAAAATATGGTTCCAGTTTCGGTAAAATTTCCTGCAACTCTCAAAGACAAGCAGTATTGGTGAATTCTTGTTAGCAACCATGCTTTTTGATTGAATTTTAGTGAAAACAAAAATTTTCAATGCTTAGATTTCAAAAATTTTAATTCCAATTTTGGTAAATTTCCTGATACTCTCAAACTGAGTGAAAGACGAGCAATTTTTTGAAATTTTTTTAGCAACCATGCTTTTTGGATGAATTTTTGTCAAAGCTAATATTGCCAATAGTTAGATTTCAAAAATTGTTGGATCAGCTTGATACTCTCAAAGACCAGTTGTTACTTAGAATTTTTAGTAACCACATCTTAATATAGGCCAAATTATAATGAAAGCGGAGTGAACAGGCAAGACACCAGGTTAATGGAACCTTTACGAATTATTATGTTTACTTTTCCTTAATTCTTGAGATTATTTTTCATGTAAACAGTCTCCAACATTTGTAAATTTGACTTGTGACTGTGTTTATCATGAATGACAACATGGATAAACATTGATATGTCTGTCAATCACGCAAATGACGCAAGTTCAATTCAGCAAGTGCTGGTTACCTGAAAAAGATTTACATTTCTGATCTTCATAGCATTTAGTGTTGAAATCTGATTGTTGACATGTGTGAATACTATGATAATTCATAATAAAAATCACTGAACTATCAAAGTATTTTTCAGAATGTCAACAAACCAGCTTTGTCATTGATGTCCTTGAACTTCTGTAAACTGAGTTTAAAAATATGGAATCAGATCCAGGAAATGAAACTGAATTTGCGTTTTAAAATAAATTTTAATAAAAAATATCTGATTGATTTACTTTGTAGTTGTCTAGCAGGTTATTCACATGGAATTATGTTCTGTTCATGATATTGCCGCCATTTTGTTGAAGAACTTACTGAACCAAAGTTCTTATAGGGCCTGGCCATATTGGGCCAGTAAACCCGTATTGGGCTGGTAAATCTATATTGAGCTGGTAAATCCATTTTGGGCCTGATTGGCCTTATTTGTCCAATAAACCTATCTATATTTGCTGTAAACATTTTGTATTGCATAGACAATTTAAATCATATTTCACATAACTATTTAATAACACATGGGATGCAGAGGAAGAGCAAACAGAATTAATAGGCATACTTACAGCTTTTCCTGTCTCAAATCAGAAAAATAAGAATATACTGTTTGAAATATATTAGACAATGATCTCCTGTGAGCCTCACTTTCAAGATCGGCATATAAAGGAGAGACATTGCAAACATGAATTGAATACTTGTTGCTTGCGAAGAGTAATGAACAACTATATTGCAATGACAAAAAAAAACCCCGAAGGATTCTGGTTTGGAGATAAGTGTATTTAATTTAAGTTTGCCAGGTTTAAGTGTGACTTGTATACCTGCTTTATGTGTATTGTAAATTAAAGAATGTAAAGCATGAATGACATCGAAGAGCAAAGAAAATGAAAATCCTACGTTTAGAGTTACAACAATGCAAATATTATACCAATGATTTGTGAGATAAATGTCTGAATCAATTACGGAAAAATATTCTTCAACAAGACTTTCATATACATGTTTGTAGTATCTTGGGGACACAGGAAAGATGTACATGTGAACCAAAACAAGATGTTTGGTAAGACAATTTTGATTTGATCAAGTTTTTTTTTAATTTTTCAGGAACTTTTGAAAGTTATTTATATAGATCCAGCTTTGACATATTTACGAGATGTAAATTACAATCCAGGTAAGATTTCATCTTCGCTAGCCAAGGGTTACGATTCGGGAGCGGATCGTAACCCTTGGCTAGCAAAGATGGTAATATTTAGCCATTTTATTATCGTCAATGAAATAAAGACCTTGAGGTTCAGAATACTAGCCATCTTGAGCTTGTGGGTAACAACCTTTTATGAATGGGGCATCCACAATCTATTCACCTGAAATACGTTTTTTGCTAGCTTTAATTTTCTAGACCTGATCTAAGTCGTAGTTATTTCTAATAGCAATCTAATGGCCTTTTCTCTTAAATATTATGTTAGTATTATTAATTTTTATTTTGTCATGAATATACCTGCAGCTTAAATATTGGTCACTGGCCATAAAACAACCATCAATAAGATATGGTTTGAATATACACTTGAACATGTACACAGTATAAATTATATCAATGACGTGGTTTCTTCAAGGTTGCGCGGCATAAATATACACAAGTCCATTTACCTATGTGCATGTACACATTTCATATTATATCAATGACATGGTTTTTGTCTCACCCGCTACCAAAGTCACGGAAAGCGAGAAATAGGTATGCAAAGTATGATGGCAGCGGCGAAGGCATTAACTTTTACTAAATGCAGGATATTTTGAAAACAATTTGATGTACGAACATTATATTTGGTCCAGTAGTAATACTAATCAAGTGCTACATGACGGACATAAAATCATGCGACCTTGACCTCAATTGCACGGTCCAGTGACCAGATTGGATCAATTTCTCAATAACTGTAAGTGTTAGGTCAATGATATCTGGTATACAGGTTGGTTTTGGCTAGTATATGTCAGTCTGGCATTTGACTTTTGTCCTTGACCTCAATTTCACGGTCTTCTGACCACATTAAATTTCTCTGATTAGATCCATTTCTCAATAACTGTAAGTGGTAGGTCAATGATATTTGGTATGCAGGTTGGTCTTGGCTAGTACATGTCAGTCTGGCATATGACTTTTGTCTTTGACCTCAATTTCACGGTCTTCTGACCGCGTTAAATTTCTCTGATTAGATCCATTTCTCAATAACTGTAAGTGGTAGGTCAATGATATTTGGTATACAGCTTGGTCTTCGGTAGTACATGTCAGTCTGGCATATGACTTTTGTCCTTGACCTGAATTTCACGGTCTACTGACCACATTAGGTTTCTCTGATGAAGTCCATTTCTCAATAATTATAAGTGGTAGGTTGATTATACTTGATATGCAGATTGGTCTTGGGTAGTACGTGTCAGTCTGGCATATGACTTGTGTCCTTGACCTCAATTTCACAGTCTAGTGGCCATGTTAAATTTCTCTGATGAAGTCCATGTAGGTTGATAATATTTAATATGTAGGTTGGTCTTGTGCAGTAATATGTCAGTCTGGCCTATGACTTTGTCCTTGACCTCAATTTCATAGTCTAGTGGCCACATTAAGTTTCTCTGATTAAGTCCATTTCTCAATAACTACAAGTGGTAAATCAATTATAATTAGCATGTAGGTTGTTCTTGGCTAGTACATGTCAGTCTGGTTATGACTTTTGTCCTTGACCTCAGTTTCATGGTATAGTGGCCACGTTAAGTTTGTCAGTATCTATTTGTGGTAGGTCAATGAAATTTTGTATGTGGGTTGGTCTTGGGTAGTATATAATGGCCTGCTATATGGCTTTTATCAATGAACTAAATTTAATAATCTAGTGAGCATGTCCAGTTTTTCTGATTAGGTCAGATATTTTTTTCACATCAATTCAGACACCAAGCAGGGACGGGCGAGACATCTATTAGGGTCTACTCTTGTTTCAAGGTTGCATCATGTTAAGAACCACAAGTGCATGTACACGATTAAAAATATGTCTATGACATGGTTTCTCCACGGGTACATAGTGTAACTCGCACAACATTTATATTCATATGAAAATGTACAACGTGTAAACTACTACTACTAAAGTGTACATGTCAATGGAGCATTTAAATTAACACCAGTGAGTGTTCATGACAGATAAGTCTTTGAAACCTCCAAGAAAATCCAATAAAGGTCACAGAGTATGAGATCCAAGAAGTCCAGAGTTTTACTATTAATACATATAGTTTGGTTGTAGAGTAGAGTTAACTTTTCTTTTACACAATAAATTTGAGAATAAAAAATAGTAGGACTATGTTTTAAAACTCTTTTATTGTAGAGACATTATTGTGAAATAATTGTTTTTATGTTTTAATGATTTTAGCATGTTTTCCATTTTTTTTTGCAGCTGGAGGTACAGATAAAACTGATACAAACTATGATGACAAGAATGGAATACGTTCACTATGTATTAGTCCTGACTCTAAACATTTAGCTTCTGGAGATAGAATTGGTAATATTAGGTATGTACTTTTTATTTCATTTTTATACGACCGCAAAAATTTTTGCGGTCGTATATTGGTATGGTGCTGTCGTCGTCGTTGTCGTTGTCGTTGTCTTCGTCGTCGTCTGTAGACACTTTAGTTTTTGGTCAATAACTTTAGTTCCAGTAGATCAATCCTTATGAAATTTTAACATAATGTTCTTTGGTACAAAAGGAAGGCTTGGNTTAGATATAGGAATCATGCTGTCTGTCTGTCTGTCCACACTTCTTGTAAGCACATCTCTTCCTAAAGGATTTTGATGAAATTTTACACAAAGGAAGGACACTATATGGAGATGTGCATGAAGGAATATAATTATTATTTCGAAAGGAGGAAGGGGAGATAATTTACTTTGACTTTTCATTGATTCCATCTGCTTAGATTACCTCGTAAGCGAAACTCCTCTTAAACCACATGAAGGATTTTAATGAAACTGTACACAAAGGAAGGACACTATATGGAGATATGCATGAAGGAATATAATTATTTTCTGAAATCAGGTTGGGGAGATAATTCGACTTTTCATGGATTCCTTCTGCAATGATTTTTTTAAAAGTTTTTTATACCCCCACCTTAAAAGGTGGGGTATATAGGATTCTCTTGTCCATCCATCCGTCTTTCCGTCTTTCCGTTCGTCTGTCTGTCACACTTTCGTTTCCGGATGATAACTTGATTTGCTTTGAAGGAAAGTTTTAATATTTTGGGATTATGTTTCTATTCATAAAATACAGGTCAAGTTTCGATTTTGACCGTGATCAAATTTGCGTGCCAGAGTTATTGCCCTTGATTTAGGCAAAATCTGTAAATTTTATGGTTAACTGATGATAACTTGAGTTTGCTTTGAAGGAAAGTTTTAATATTTTGGGATTTTGTTTCTATTCATAAAATACAGGTCAAGTTGGATTTTTACCGTGATCGGATTTTGAGTTCCAGAGTTATTGCCCTTGATTTAGGCAAAATCTGTAAATTTTATGGTTTCCGGGTAATAACTTGAGTTTGCTTTGAAGGAAAGTTTTAATATTTTGGGATTATGATTCTATTTATAAAATACAGGTCAAGTTCGATTTATCTGTGATCAGATTTTGCGTACCAGAGTTATTGCCCTTGATTTAGGCAAAATATGTCAATTTTATGGTTTCCGGATGATAAGTTAAGTTTGCTTCGAAGAAAAGTTTTAATATTTTGGGATTATGTTTCTATTTATAAAATACAGGTCAAGTTTCGATTTTGACCATGATTGGATTTTGTGTTCCAGAGTTATTGCCCTTGTTTTAGGCAAAATCTGTAAATTTTATGGTTTCTGGGTGATAACTTGAGTTTGCTTTGAAGGAAAATTTTAATATTTTTGGATTATTCCTGCAACTACTAGGATTGCCTATGGGGGGTATTTTTGTGATCAGCAGATCAACCTTTTCTACTTTTTTTTTAATGTGTAGGAAAAGTGAAACATATTTAAATAATTTGTAATAACCTGGTAATTCAACAATAATCATCTATTCCAGTCTGCAACATATATTCACAGGAATCAGTGGCGGATCCTGACTTTCTACTAGGAGGGCCCAACCCATGATTTTTCCATATTAAGGGGCCCAGAACCAAATTTTATGAAAACCCCCGAAGAATTTAAATACTTTCAACCTAAGGGGGCCAGGTCCCCATGGCCCTCCTTTGTATCTGCCACTGGGAATTCTTCGTTGTGTAAAAATATTTAATTTGCAGTATTTTATTATTCAAATTTCTATTTTCAGAATTCATGATTTACAGACATTAGAAGAAATAACGACAATAGAAGCACATGATCAGGAGGTTCTATGTCTACAATACAGTAATTATAAACATGGTATGCAAATACAGAATGTATGTTAAGTACAAGTAAACATAGCATAGCAATATTCTAGGCCTGTAAATTCTTTAGAATACAAGGTATAAAATTATGAGAAAAAGATCTGACTGTGATCATGCACTTGATTGGAAGTAAAACCAGGTACATTCACATTAATTTCAAATACTACACATGCATCAGTTTTCAGGTGGAAAAATTGTGTCCAAAACAGATATATAGACCTGGAACACGTGTAGACTGATAGGTCACACAGGAAGTGTAATACCAGATTTAGTCAAATATAAATAATTTAAATACTTACTTTTCAATGCAGGAATTTGTTTTCAATTTCCCATGGAATGGATTATTATTTGCAAAATTGCATTGAGGTTATTCCAGCAAAGATAGTACATGTATTACAAAAATTTTATTTTGAAAGAATACTTAATTTACAATATTTGTTCAAAACATGAATGAATCTGTCAATCAGAGGATATTCAAATTAAAACTCTTAAAAAAATGAAAATATAATCAATTATAATAGTCTTAAATGATTAAAAAAAAATTGTTAGCACTATATTCAAGATACCACAAAACGTTAGTAAGGAAATCTTATTTTCAAAAAATGACAAAGATTAATACAGTGGAACTTCGATGGCTCGAACTCCAATAACTCGAACACGATGGATGCCTCGAACCATTTATGTACACCCTTTGTTCAAACTTTAACATAGTTCTACCTCTATATCTCGAACACCCCTTTGGCTCGAACTGTTTTCATCGGTCCCTTGGGTGTTCGAGCCATCGAAGTTCGACTGTATGTAATAGAGGTAATAGACTTGTTGGACAATAACATTCCTGTGAACATGCTTCATCCTTTAATTTGTGAAATTTTAACACTTCAAAAGTCAAAGTCATTGTGTCAAACCTTTCATGCAAAATGGAATTTATCCATAGAATTTCAATTTGTACATGCAGAATATATATATAGAATAATGGAAGATTTGTTTCTGATACGAAAAAATATTGGCTGCAATAATGGACGAGCACAATTGCGGGCGAGTCTATTATTGGAGACAATATTTGAAGTATCAGAAATAAAAAATTCTGTTATTCTTTTAGTTGGTAATTAAATAAATTGTTTCATTGAACAAATTTTGAAAAAATGAAAATCAATTATCAATTTCATGAAATTGAGAAATTGATTATTGATAGGTAAAGGAATTTGTATGATATTAACGTTTTTTTTTTAGATGTATATTTCTTTGTTTACATTGATGTGCTGATTAACTAAGTAGGCATGGCCTAACATACTTTTTGCCGATATTATTTTGTATTCGGCAGTAGCTAATACTGAAAATATTTGCCTCATGAGATCAGAGAACTCGTACAAATTAGAAATAAATGAAATTTAAATCTTGTTGTGGAGTTGGTTTCCTGATAAATTACAAACATGCTTGCTATGTTATTGTGGGGTCATAAGATGATGTTGCATATACTGTAGGTCTTTAGTTATTAATTATGCTTTATATTTACCGACAGGCATGCTAGAGGATGTCTTGAACTATGATGAGGTATGAGCAAAGCTCATTGTTGAAGGACATATAGTGACTTCAAGATGAAGAACAAAAATTAAAGCGTTGTTCCACTGCTGGGTTTTACCATGTATTTGTAGAGACTTTGTCTCATGTGCATTTACTCCATATCCATTCATTGTCTTTGCATTCTGTTTATACAGGTCCAAAGTTATTAGCCACCAGTAGTAGAGACAGAATATTACATGTTTTTGACGTAGAACAGAATTATAAACTATTACAGACACTGGACGATCATTCCTCTTCGATAACTGCCGTTAGATTTAGTCAGATTGACAAACAGCTGAAAATGCTGAGCTGTGGTGCAGACAAATCTCTCCTCTTTAGAAATGCTCAAGTGGTAAGAATTTATATCGATTCATTGAAAATTCAGGAAGTGGATTTCAAACGATAACCTTTTTAAAGAACTGAATTGTGATAAAGACAAAGACTTTTATTAAGAAATGATCAAATGTTAAAAATACATTGGAACTATATTTCAAATTAACAAATGAATGAAAATTCTCTTCTGTGATTTAGACAGAATTTCACCTGTTTCTAAGTGTACAAATGGTAATAATATATAGACACATTGGTTCATTGTAGATAGATTTCAGATTGATAAACAGATGATAAAGGTCAGTTACATCACAGACTAGTAAAGAGTTTTAAAAAGTTGATCAAACACTCCTCTTATATCAGTATTTAATATTTAACATTTCAGGACCCAGACTTGCAGTTTACATTAGATCAACATCTTGTGGGGAAGACAACGATATATGATATGGTAATTGATCCCACAGAAAAGTTTGCTGCCACTGCCTGTCAGGACAGAAATATACGGTAGGTACATGTATTTGTGTTGTGTGCCATATGCCGATCTAACAGACACAAATATCAAACATTAAAAAATTCGCACTTTGATGAAACCTTGCATAAGAGAATGCCATCCTCTAGTTCAAAATGAACTTCAGACAACTTGCTATTTCAAGATAATGATAGTCAACTGTATGTGCATTTTCAGTGTGTTTTTCAGGAACAGTTTGTATTTCAGGAAGGTTTATTATTATATATTCATAGTGTACATGATTCATTTATTATTATTATACCCCCACTCTATAGAGAAGGGGGTATGCTGCATTCACCTTGTCCGTCCGTTTGTCCGTGCGTCCGAAAAAAAATTTTCGTCACATTTTTCTCAGCTTCTACAAGAGGGATTGATTTCAAAATTGGTATGCAGCCTCTATATGGTTAGTTGTAAGGAACGTCCTATTTTGAGTCCTGTCAGATGTGTACTTCCTGTTTGGCAAAATGTGGACTTTGTCACAAAATGTAGTGAAAACATGAATTTTTCATCGCGTTTTTCTCAGCTTCTACAAGAGGGATTGATTTCAAAATTGGTATGCAGCCCCATATGGTTAGTTGTAATGAACGTTCTATTTTGAGTCCTGTCAGATGTGTACTTCCTGTTTGGCAAAATGTAGTGAAAACATGAATTTTTCGTCGAATTTTTCTCAGGTTCTACAAGAGGGATTGATTTCAAAATTGGTATGCAGCCTCTATATGGTTAGTTGTAAAGAACGTCTTATTTTGAGTCCTGTCAGATGTGTACTTCCTGTTTGACNAAATGTAGTGAAAACATGAATTTTTCGTCGCATTTTTCTCAGCTTCTACAAGAGGGATTGATTTCAAAATTGGTATGCAGCCTCTATATGGTTAGTTGTAAGGAACGTCCTATTTTGAGTCCAGTCGGATGTGTACTTCCTGTTTGACGAAATGTGACTGTTACAAAATGTAGTGAAAACATGAATTTTTGGTCACATTTTTCTCGGCTTCTACAAGAGGGATTGATTTCAAAATTGGTATGCAGCCTCTATATGGTTAGTTGTAAGGAATGTCCTATTTTGAGTCCTGTCAGATGTGTACTTCCTATTTGACAAAATGAGGACTTTGTCACAAACGTAGTGAAAACATGAATTTTTCGTCACATTTTTCTCAGCTTCTACAAGAGGGATTGATTTCTAAATTGGTATGCAGCCCTCATATGGTTAGTTGTAAGGAACGTTCTATTTTGAGTCCTATCGGATGTGTACTTCCTGTTTGACGAAATGTGACTGTCACAAAATGTAGTGAAAACATGAATTTTTCATCGCGTTTTTCTCAGCTTCTACAAGAGGGATTGATTTCAAAATTGGTATGCAGCCCCCATATGGTTAGTTGTAAGGAACATCCTATTTTGAGTCCTGTCGGATGTGTACTTCCTGTTTGACGAAATGTAGTGAAAACATGAATTTTTCGTCGCATTTTTCTCCGGTTCTACAAGAGGGATTGATTTCAAAATTGGTATGCAGCCTCTATATGGTTAGTTGTAAAGAACGTCTTATTTTGAGTCCTGTCAGATGTGTATTTCCTATTTGACAAAATGAGGACTTTGTCACAAAATGTAGTGAAAACATGAATTTTTCGTCACATTTTTCTCAGCTTCTACAAGAGGAATTGATTTCAAATATCATATGCAGCCTCTATATGGTTAGTTGTAAGGAATGTCCTATTTTGAGTCATGTCAAATGCATACTTCCTGTTTGACAAAATTGGACTTAATTACGAAATTTAGTGAAAACATGAATTTTTGATCCAGGGTTCAATGAGTTGGGGTATACCTGGTTGCCATTTGGCGACAGCTCTTGTTCATATAGCAGAACACTTCATTATAATTATTGTACAAATGAATTTAAAAAAATTGGGTGTTGTCTAATTTTCTCTGTCTTTTTGGCAAGTTTAAACTGAAAACTCCCAGTATAATTGATCCATGACCAATCAGGTCAAATAATTTGTATAATACTATTAATTAAGATTTTAAGGAATGGTCTGCCAAGTGAAAAGAAAACAAGATAGTATTATATGTACCAATAAT
>MJUU01062421.1:27897-42155 GCA_002080025.1 Modiolus philippinarum
TTTTTTGTAAATTATGTTTAAAACTAATGAGAATCTTTCAGGTGCAAATCTCTATACTCCGCTAAGTTTGGCTACCCATTGGTCAATAGTACTCTGTAAACCAATACACGCTCAGAAATAATATACAGTTATTTACTGGCTATGAGAACAATAGCAAGATATGGTTCCCTGAGACAAAACTATTTCCCGACGCGAAGCTTGCTATTGTTCGAATAGCCAGTAAATAAGTGTTTTATTATACCGAATGTAACAAGTTTTACTCTTAATGAGAATCAAAAGAAAAAAGAAATAAAAATTGTAGTTAAAATGTGCCTTTTTATACCAAGGATGTATATTTCAATAAATGTCATTGATTGTAATTAATAATGTCAGTCATGCTGAAATGACACGCCCATTAACCAATCAACGTCGTCACTGAAAAGTCCGCGAAAAGTACTCACGGTGCTATTCACTGGTCGGTAAATAGTCTCTGTGCTATTCACCGGGTAATAGCACTTTTATGAAAAATGAACAGAAATATACATTTTATGACTATGAATTTTACATAGAAAATTATCGGAAAGATATAATAAAGATGATAATATCATATCAATATGCAGACTAACAGTAACCGAAAAATCCTTCATGTTGTCTACTGTAAACCTTTAAACCTTTGGAATAACTTAAGCCATGAAAGCTGAAGGTATAATGGTTTACTTTCGTTGCTAATGCAAAACTTCAAATCAATTTTGATTTCAGCACAAAATTATTATAATGAGGATGACAGAAAACTAATTATAGTTCACACCAGATGGAGACATCAATGTAGTGCTCTAAAAACCACCATGGCAACCATTCATATTTCGAACTACCACAACCCAGATTTCCCCTGTAGATATCCTTATGAGGATGCTTTTCATTTCCTTCTTAGATGTCGACTTTTTTTTCAAAATCAAAGATGTTAGCATTATGCCAAAATTAATAACTTAACCTTGAGACACTACAGTAATGACAATCTGGGTGATAAAACGAATTGAATTTTTTAGTAGACATGCGTTCTTTCATAAGACAAACAAATCTTTTCGTGTGATGTATGATAGCTTTTATATCCATCTTTACTCTTTTTATACCTCCGCCTTAAAAGGTGGGGGTATATAGAATCCTTTTGTCCGTCCGTCTGTTTCAATTTCCATGACCCTTTCCATACCCCAAAGAAATTATTTATTAACAAACTTTTTCTCGTCTTGATATAGCTGAAATATTGCTCAGAATAGACATTAAACAATATTCAATCAGTCAATCAATCCGTCCGTCTGACCGTCACACTTTCGTTTCCAGATGATAACTTGAGTTTGCTTTGAAGGGAAGTTTTAATATTTTGGGATAATGTTTCTTTTCATAAAATATAGGTCAAATTTAATTTTGAACGTGATCAGATTTTGCGTTCCAGAGTTATTGCCCTTGGTTTAGACACAATCTAAATTTTATGGTGTCCGGATGATAACTTCACTTAGTTTTGTGAGAAAATTCTTGCAATTACTAGGATTACCAATGGGCGGAGGTATCTTTTGTGAGGAGCAGATAACTTTTTTTCTAGTTTTCATAAACGTATGTTGTGTTGAAGACAATATGGTGACCCCTAGATGTTTTGTTTTTGGTCGTTTTAACCTGGATATGGGATGTTGTCTCCTTGACATTTACCCCATTTCCTTTCTTTTTCATGTATACAGTCCAGATATTCCAATGTTAAATGTGTATTTCTACCATGCTGTCATAAATTTCTGCGATTAAAGAAAGGTATATTTCAATTGGTATATATATAACTGATGCCAAATCCTATTTTATTTCAATGCAATAAACTATTATTAAACTAAACTTGGGATAAACACTGAAAAAGTTTTTGAAAATTTTTGTGGGTAGTGTCAAAGCTTATACATTGCATTAATATGAACTACGGAAGTTACCCGCTCCATTTGGAATGACAGTACTGTCCAGCTGTAAACCCCATCATTAACAATACATTATTAGCCAAAGTAAATTAGTTTCAAAAAACAGAAAAATATTTGAGTACGGGATTTACCAATTGTGCAGTATATTAAAAGTTGAACAATGAACTTCAAAATTGACTGTTGCAATATATATATTGTCATTATAAGTTTCCATTATTATTGGGAAACAGTTACAATTGTCAGCAAATATTACGCATTTAGTTTTACCTCTATGTTTTGGCTACATTTGCATTTGTTCATGAAAGCCTTATAAATATCAAATTTTAAATTCTGCATGAAAATTGTGAAAATCTGCCTTTAATTCGTAAAGTTATGTATATTTTTTTGTTACTTGGAAAAACGGTTTTCGTAGGAGTCTGACACTAGTGATCGCATAGATTTATAACAAAAACATCTTTAAAAATTAAAACTACACGACAATGAATTGATTTGAAATCGATTAACAAATGATATACATTATTTTAGACATTTTATCATGTTGCATCAATCTGAAATACGGCTTAAAATCCTCATGGCGGAGATTAAATTTATACCAAACCATCTCCCTTACTTTTCTGGAAACTGATGAGAATGAAAATAAAGTATAAAACCTGAAGAGCTTGGACGATGATTAACAGAATGACAACAAACTTGAAACAAAAATGAGAGACAAAATACACTAGAAATTAGTAGTCGGAAAATGCTCGCGGTTTCGGCTCAATTAGCTTAAGTCGTCAACACTATGGACCAAGTGCGAATCGACGAGATCATTATGATAGTCAACACAATATATGCTAATGTTGAAAACGTCATTATTACTGTCGTAAACATTATTGATTTTATAACAGTAATGATTCCTTTATCGGAATATCATCTATTATTTAGACTCTGATAATGATCCTTTCGATTCGCACTTGGTCGATAGTGGTCAATCCCGCTGGAAATTATCCTGTCGCATGACAAAACCTGTATCGTACCCACTATTTCTATGTGGATTAAGCAAGTATTCTTGATTTTTTGAACTGTTGACAGTTAGAAACCAGTAATGACCAAGTATCTTCTGAATCGGCCTAGTGGATTTGTAGACACATCAAGTAACTAAATACCGAAGTTTAACTGTGAATTTAAATTCTGCATATGCGCATTTCGACAACTTATGTCTCTTCAGTGCAGATAAAGTCTAAAAGTTTGGAAGACCATAAACTCATAGATTTAAAAAGACTGATAGACGAGACGAGAATACTCTGAGCCGGTAACTGACAATTAATATTAACTGGAACTTATGCAAGTTATGCATTCGCCCGTAATAGACCTCATATTATCTTTTAGTAAATGTTAGATTCCATTTGCCTTTGAATATGTAATCCATATTTTATCTATTTCTGCAAATATAAGGTCGGTTCGTTCTGATTTCGCATAACCAATTTAATTTGTTAAACACACAGTCACTCTTAATTATACTATGTACACAAGTGTATACATGTAGTTTTAATATAGCCACACTACAAATGAAGTAACTGTGATATATAATTGCATAGAAAAGCGAGACAAATGGTTCCATATTACCATATACAATATAACATATATAAGAAAATTAAACTAAGTTGGTAAACATGAAAAATGAAAACAGGAGACAAGTGTAATTGATTACACTTCTACCTTAGAGCAGGAGTATACATAAAAGCGCAGAAATTTCTTTAAAAACCGCATTTTAGAACTGAATTTCATTTAATCATTTGACACTTCGTATTTTGAAGAAATATACACATCCTTTTAGATGCTATCTATCTAGAGTTTTTGGTTAAACGACTGCTACAATGTTCAAAAATGTACTCTCTTACGTGATCCGCAGTTCATGGAAGTTGCAAAAAGTTAAATTTTCGAAGTGGCCACAGCCTTTGACCAAAATATACTCATTGGAATTTTCTCTTATTATTGTTTTTCCATTCATTGAAGATAAAAATATTTTGGTCGAAGGGTGTGGCCAAACTCAAATTTGAGAAAATATGTTGGAAATATACCGATTTTTCTCAAAATCTCCATACTTGCGTAAACGGCAAACGTCATAACCCATTATGACGTCATCGAAATGCGAGTACGAAACACATACGAAACGTTCGATACATATGGATGGAAATGGTGACCTATTAACATTAATATGTGACAATTCAATTTTGGTCAAAATACTGGGCCATTTTTGGTCCTTTGTGGCTCTTCTCCTTTCCGAGTGATGCAATTCATCCCATAATATGATCTGTGCGATGAATATGTCTGTATAACATGCCACTATCATAGAATGATATGGTATGACATGCCTATGAAAAAACATGTCATACCATATCATTTTATGATATGGTATGACATGTTTTTTCATAGGCATCAGGGGCATCTTTTTAATGATAGTATCAAGCATATTAACTCCACAGTCTTTGTCTCTTTTACCATTTTTATTTTGATTTAATTTTATACATACTAATGTAATTGCAATGCATAATTTCAACTAGTTTTTGTGTCGCCTGCTGTAAGCAGAGTTGACACATAGGGATTACTATCTGTCGTCTTACTTCGTCGTCGTCGTCCTGCGTCGTCCGTCGGTTTTTTAATCCGCAACTCCTTCAAAACTACAAGTCCGATTTTAACCAAACTTTCAGGGTATGTTGTTCACTTCGTGTAGTTGTGCACCAGATACCTAGAATTTTGATTTTACAGATTTTAGAGGTTCACAGAGTCAAAATTGCTCATTTGTGAGTGTTGCTTTTTGAATCTGCAACTCCTTCAAAACTGCTAGTCCAATTCCAACCAAACTTTCAGGATGTGTTGTTCACCTGGTGTAGATGTGCACCTCATACTTAGAATTTTGATTTTACAGATTTTAGAGGTTGGTGGAGTTAAAATTGCTCATTTCTTTGTCTTGTCAGTTTTTGAATCTGCAACTCCTTCAAAAATGCTAGTCCGATTCCAACCAAACTTTCAGGATATGTCATTTACCTGATGCAGTTGTGCATCTGATACTTAGAATTTTGATTTTACAGATTTAGAGGTTCACTGAGCCAAAATGGCTCATTTGTTAATTTGGTTTGTTAATCTTTGACTCCTTCACAAATGTGTGTGAGGTTCCAACCAAACTTTAGTATATGTTGTTTATCAGGTCTGATTATGCACATTATACTTGAAATTTTGTTTTTTCAGATTTAAGAGGTTTGCCAAGCCAACATACCTCATTTGTTACCTCAGTTTGTTAATCTGCAAAACTCAGTTTACAGATTTCAGAGGTTCACTGGGCCAAAAATGGCTCTTCTGTAGTGCAAGCGACACAAGTGTTCCATGGAACACCCATCAATTTTTCATTCATTGTACCTATGACAAATCTTTCCCAAACAAAGGAAGCCACCTGCATTGCATGGTGTAAATACTAAAGGATATACAAATGTACGTAAAATATCAACTAATTGACCCTCTTCCTTTTTGTGTGCAATCAAAAACGAGTTTCTCCTACATTCTATTCTAAAGAAAGGTCATCTGCAGGGTATCTGTGGCTAAGACTCAATGGGAAAAGTTTTTCAGTCAATTTTGCTCCCAAATTGTTCTATTTCATATATTCTGACATTACTGTCAACATAGACAATTTAAGAATCTGTGATTTTGTTGCTGGATGAAAACATCTCGCATGTGTACATTAAACTTAATGAGTGAGATGAAAAAGTAAACATCACGGCATGAATATTTTATTGCCACCTGCAATGTCTAGGCATTAAAGACTTCGTGTGCACTGGAAGTTGCCATATTGTTTACAAACTTCCGTCACGTGACATTAATAAATGCACAAGTTTTATGCCAGATCGACTACAGACACCCTTTTTAGCTTAACAGTCGTTGTAATTATAATAAAATGTCACATAAATAGTAGAAACATTATGCTTAAACTGTTTGTTTATGCAGCATGTTACCTGAGCAAAAAATATGGTGTCACGTGAAAAACTAATACTGGACGTGAAAAAAAATCAACCAGAGGAATAGCATCGGGGTGAAAATTATAGGGTAGGGGTACCGAAGAAAGCATAGTGGTAGGGAATTATAGCGTAGGTGTACCCTGACGCTAAAAGGGCCTGGGGAGAACACTGCTCTTCATGTAAGAATAAAAAATGATGTAAAACATTTCAATAGTTCACCTTAACTCATTCATTTTAATTTAATTTGGGAAAGTCATTATTGGAAATCTCCTATTTATTTTCACCTACTCTGGTATGAAGTAAAGACACTTAATCCACATGTTGCAATGCATCTTTAATTGAAAGACTAGAGAAAATTCATAAGATACTGAATCTGGTTCTGTTATGTATGGAAAAAAAGGTGGATTATCTCCCTTTACCAAGTCAAAGGGGAGATAATTTCAATATTGATGTTGGGCCTTTAGTGAAATAAAAAGTTTCAAAGTTTCAAAGTTTATTGATATGCTGATTAGATTATCTTCCCTTTGTCCATACATCATGTACATAGTTAACTTTTACACAAAGATAATCAACCAATGTCTCTCATTCTTTTTATATATGCATTTGATGCTTCATTCAACTGTAAATTGATTTTGACAATTATTTTTTTTTATCAGAATCTATTCCATTAAAACATCAAAACAAAGAAAGAACTTTAAAGGAACTTTAGGAGATGATGGTGTATTAATGAAGCTCCAGTTAGACCCATCGGGATCATATTTCGCTACAAGTTGTACAGTAGATAAAAGTATAACCATAATAGACTATGCCACCGGTGAAATCCAGGCATCCATGTTTGGACATGCAGAATACATTACTAGTATCAAATTTACCAACAGTTTAAAACATCTTATATCTGTATCTGCTGACGGGTAAGTACAGAATTAAACAGTCAAAGACTTGGCTTGAAAAATGTTATCAGAGTGATGACAAAGTTGGTCTAAATTCATTCCAAAATGTATATATTGAGAGACAAAAGACTGGTTGAATTTCAGCCCTCCATACATATATTACTATCATTTAATTTACCAACTCTTTAAAAATCTTATTTTTGTGTCTGCTGATGGGTATTAACAGACTGAATATTGCAAGAGTTGGCTTGTTTGAAAAATGTTTATTGGAGGACAAAATATAAGATATATGACTAAGATATGTCTTGCCATGCTTATTAGTAGGTGTCATTCATATTGATAAATCAAACATCGAAATTTGATAAACAAAGATTGAAATAATGTGAAATATACTTTCACATCAATGATAGTAATTTACCAATTCACATATTTTGACAAAGAATCACCAGATTTGTGGGAGGCCAAAATTATTGGAAGCCTAAAAGCAACCAAATAGTGAAAGAGCTTAAATAAATGTTGAAAAGGAGAAAAACATAATGCCAAAGAATCAGAGAAGAATATGCTATAAGTTACCTTAAAGACAGGTATTTGGTTATTACCAGCTGTTCTTCCAGTTTCCCAACACTTCAGGTAAGGCATATAAAAAAAAAGAATCATCCTGCTTTTGGAAATTTCATTTTATACAAGATCTTCTATTAAAAAGCTATCAAAGAGTGTTCGTATTTCAAGTGGTATGTCTGTTCGGAATGTCTTTTCTCTGTTTAATGTGCAAGAAGGCATGGCATAGCAATTTTCTATTCAGATCTCATAATTTGTTGAAATACACAATACCTAGAAATGTCATGAATATGTTAACACATATTCCACAAATGCGAGTCTTTGTACAGTTCACCCTCGTTATATCTCCACCTTTGGGACTGGAGAAAATTTTGGCGATAAGTGAGGATGGCAATAAATCGAGGGAATAAATAACATAGAAACTGGCAACTTTTGAAAAATGTACCTTGAAATTGGTTGGCGATAAGTTGAGGGACTGCCATTAAAGAGGGGCGGTATAACGAGGGATCACTGTACGTTTACAGAGTAAGAATCTCCTGCTCATATTGTGTGAATGTGAAAATCTTACATAACATTATGTTCAAGAATATTGATAGTATTACTTCAAAATTGTAATGATTTTTTTACAGATGCATATTTATCTGGAAACTTCCAGCTGAAATGACTACTGTTATGCAGAACAGATTACAAGATTTAGGAGCTATGTACAAAGAGGCTGCAACATCTACCAGTAATAATAATGCTGATATGTAAGTAAATTTACATAAGTTTTAAATTATGTGTCTGAAAAAAAATGGCCAATTTAATAGAGGTTTTGGCCAATTAATTATCTAATTTTGTGGCTTGATCAAAAATAGAAATAAAGACTCTCCTTCATGTAGGAGTGGTTTAAAAACATTTCTTCACCAGAGATAGTAAAATTTCAATTTTCAACATTCAAGCTTTAGCAAGCATGTTAAAATGGAAATTTTAACTGAGAGCGAATAATCAATCATTTAATTTGAAGACTGAAATGCAAGTTTTGTTAGCTGTGATTCATATCAATCAATACTGCATATAATTCTTTATATTCAGTATTGGAACTAGTTTCAAATGTTCAGTTAGGTATGATTTCTACTTTCAGAACAAAACAGCCAGCAGTTTCTATACCAACAGAACCAGAATTTAAAACACCAAGTAAGATATTAGCAGAACTAAATGAATATAATCAACAACAAAAACAACAGCAGAAGCCCAAGGCACCATTAGATTATAGATTTAGTATTGGACAACTACCTAAATGGGCTAAAAATAAGGTAAGTTTGAATTTGATCTAAGATTTCTGTATTTTAATTTCTAATGATTAAAATGGCTGGTAAATTTTACTCAAAAAGAGATTTTTATGGTTTAAATATTGAAGGGCCTCTGTTTCCTTACTTATTGTCGGTACTAAATATAATGTACATGTATTACAAATGAATAATAACAATTCAAAGAAAAAAACACACCTATTAAATTTCTGGTTATTTAAATTTTCAATTTCTGAATAATTTCTGATTTCATTTAATTGCAGTGAACTTTAAAACTCATTGACTGGTCTGAGCAACTTGCTTAGGGTGGAAAACTATGAATTTTATTATTGCTTTAAAGTGGTTTCCATGATTGTTAAAAATATTGATGTGACAAATCAGTTATATATATTTAAAACAAGTTAGATTCCCTCCATTAACAGTACTAATATTGGTACATATTGAAAGATATACTGAATTGGTTGATTGATGGCTCTAACTTAAATGTAGTATAAATAAACAGTGCAAGCTTGATTGTAATATTATTTAGGGAAATGTTTTATCATCTAACATGTTAAAATGCATGTACTGGACCTTATTCATGATTTAGGTATTTATGCAAAATAAAAAACAATGAAGTTTAATTTTCAACATAATTGGAGAGATTGGTACGAAATTAAACTATGAGTTGATTTGAGTAAATGATTTATATGTATATTTTGTTTATTTTGATATCAGTTTGGTGATCAGAAATCTAACAGTCCTGAGGTGGCATCTGGACAACCAAAGGGCAAATGGGCAGAGAGATCAGAACAAAAAACCATATTGGCACAAATAGATGGAAAGAAAGTAGAAATCGATACTAAACCTGGTAAGTGTCTTGATTCAGTATTATGGTGCAAAACTTTTTTTTTGAGTACCTTTTTGGAATGTCTAGCACATGTGAACCAAATATGATGAAAATTGTCATGGGTTTTACTTTTAAAACCTGTGTTGGCATTAGGCCATGTAAAATTAATTATCTGGTTCTCAGATACCGCCGCATGGCCAAAAACCTGGCCGCTGGCTTGTATTTATTGTCCCCAAAAAATAAATACAATGGTATCAAAATCCGCATTCAAATTTTCCCGCTTTTTCACTATAATTGATCAAAGAGAGACAACTCAAATTTTATTCGAAGCTCTCTTGATTTTTCCTTTTCTTTGAAGAAATCGCTACTTCCGGTTTATATTCTGAATGGTTTTGTCAACAACAAAACGAAAGTTGATTTCGCTCACACTTTTGACGGGTTTTCGTGCGTTAACCCATCATTTATTATGAATTTGGCGGATTAAACAACCGTAAAGGAAATTATGAAAAGGGAGTGTGGCGAGTCTGCCTGAAATACGAGAAAACAGAGATCCTGTAATGCACGAGAATGTTTTGAAATCCAGTCTGAAAAGGGTCTCTCTAGATCTTGGGAAGGGGATCCCACTATCATTTTGCTCATTTGAAGAATTGTATCTGACTGTAACCCTTCCACTTGTACTGCTGTCACCAACCTGTGATCAATGCAAGGAAATAATACAAATACACCTTATTGGCAACAAGACGTTCCGGCCTTATGACAAATCCGTCCCTGCCTATCCGGCCCTGAACTTTCCGGCCTCATTCCAATCCGGCCCTGTCCGGCCTTACGATAATTTATGTATTACTGTTGTTTTCCGCGAAAATTTGTTATAAGATGTTGAATTGGTTTTTGCCATATGAAAAATTCAACTTCATAAGCCAATTTTTTACCTTGGAAGATGGAAAGCAATTAATATAAACTCATGGCTGGAAGCATTAGTGTTATATTTAGTATGTTTGTGTATTGTGACTATGGTCTTTTATTTGTGGTGTTCTCATATTTGCCATGAATTTTTGACTCTGATTTATTTAATCCACTTGAATTTTGTTCTTTCGGCACTTACAGTCTGTAATTGTTTCTTAACTATAGGTATTGCTAACATTTCAAATAAAAATGAACTTGGTACATATTTCAGAGGCTATCCCTCACTGTAAGATTTCGTAAATGGTTAAAACTCCTTCGTTCCTTCTGTAGCATTTTTTTTTGGACAAATTTCCAATAAATGCATCAATATAAGTATGAACAATAAATATTACGACTTTTTATCTCTGATATCATGACCAAACTGAACAAAATCAATTAACAATACAGGGACAGATAGACCAAGGCCGGATTGTCATAAGGCCGGACTGGCATAGGGCCGGACTGTTGTAAGGCCGGATGATCTCGAAATCCACCTTATTTACCAGATCCCATTGGATCTAATCAAGGTTCATCAATTATTTCCCTGTCTATAAGGGAGTTTAATTCAATTTTCTCCAGGAGTTTCTTTAAGGTGACATATCCTGGTGAGGTATATTGGATCTGTCTTTTCTTTACTTGTTTCATGTCTTTGATGATTGCAGTTTGCTTTGACTCCAAGATTCATGATGCATACTTCATTTCTGGTATGACCAATATACATTTTCTTTTTCTGTGTGGTACTTATGTGATTCAGGGACTATACATATACTGTCCTTGTGTAATGTCTTTGCTATTTGTGTTTTTCATTGTCATTGGAGTATTATTTATTTTACTTATGGTTTTGTTCTCTCTTACTTTTATATACTTTATATTTATTCATAAAATCTGAAAAGTTAACGATAGAATATGGATGAGCATACAAAATAAATACATAAATTAAATACCCTCCCTCCCTCACCATTTTTTTGAAAGTCATTATCTGAGAACCAGATAATTAATTTTACATGGCCTTAGATGCAAACATCTGGAAATATGTTTATAGATTTTGCATAGCTCGTTTAAATACCATATAGGCCAAATAAAAAAAGAGTTTAGCTTCTCAGGCCCCGCCGCATCCCCTGAAATGGCCCCACATTTCTGCTTTTTTACCTCCAAAAAATCCAGATTTTTTCTCATGTCCGTCCGGCATCGGTTTCCGGTTACAAAAATCACCTGAGCGTTTGGCGGGGAAGATGAAAAACATGGTTCAAGCAGCTTTTTATTGACACTGATCAATGTAAAAATGGCTACCGATGAAAACAACAAGGATTTTCTTGCAAAATATCTTGCTCCAGGAATGTTTTAAAGAGGTTGAACATGTGAAAAATATAAAAAGCTTCCGCCCTGCCGCATTCCTTTTTGAAAAAAAGTGCCTGAGAATCTAATGATTATTTTTACATGGCCATAGCGGGTTATTTTCGCAGGTCAAAGATTTTGCAGATTTCAGTGGAAAATGTATGCCAAAAATTTTAGCGTGTTAAATTTTCGTGGATAATCAAAGATCCTATATATATCTTAAGAATACAGAAAATATTCGTGGAATTTATTTTCGTGATTTAAGTCCATCCGCGAAAATACGTGAACATTAAAACCCCATGAAAATTACCCGCTATACGGTATACAGGGCATAAGGGGGCATCCATCTTTTGTCCATAAATTTTTCATTCAAAGATCAATGAAACTGCAAGGGTACATAGAACCAAACTAGGTCACAATAATCCATTTTTGTCCCAATCAGTCAGGTATGCCCTCAGATGCATGGAAAATGAAATGATACCTTGAAGATATATGTGTTCTTCATCTGTGTTATATATTGAAAGAAACATTGGATGCGATTTATTTGCCAATTTATGGTTAAATTAGCAATACTTGAGCAATATCAAAATGAGAAGTTTTATTCTGAAACCACTGAGCCAGTTTTAACCAAACTTGGCCTGCCCGCCACGTAGTGGAAGGGGCATATAGATTTACCCTTGTCCATCCGTACATCCTAGTGTTCAGTTTTATGTTTCGTTCCATATTTTTGTAACCTTTTGTAACATTTTTAATATATTTCATCAGTACATGAACCTTGATTGTACTACAAGAGTTGCTCACAATTAGGGTTCCATGACCTGCATTTTACGCTTTAATAAGTGACTTTTGTTATACGACCGCAAAAATTTTTGCGGTCGTATATTGGTANGGTGCTGTCGTCGTCGTCGTCGTCATCGTCTGTAGACACTTTAGTTTTTGGTCAATAACTTTAGTTCCAGTAGATCAATCCTTATGAAATTTTAACATAATGTTCTTTGGTACAAAAGGAAGGCTTGGCTCAGTTTTGGTAATTGTGGCCCCAACCGTTTTTAAAAAAGGGGCCAAAAGGGGTTAAATTGGGTGTTTTCACATGTTTGTTTGTAGAATCTTTATTATTACAGCTACTTTCACAATACTGGTCTGTCAATCAATTGTTGTTACATTTAATCAATAGGTAGATGTGTTTGCCTAAAATGTTTACAAAAGAGGTTTAAATGTTCCTCAATAGGTCATTGTTTTGATTTATAGGTCAGGTATTTAAATCCCCTTGCCTGGGAAGTGGTGTTCAATTAACCTGAACAAAATACTCACTATTATAAAGATATGTATTGAAATACATTGTTTCACTTCATGTATTTAATAGTATATTTATGTGGTTTGTTTTTGCTTCTGTGTTTTTTGTTTTTGTTTTTATTTTTGTTTTGTCTTGTTTTGTTGGGGGGATGGGGATGGTATCTGAAAAAATATCTGAAATCTGGATTTATTGGAAATGATTTCCCATTTCAAATGATACATGTATTTGTCACAGTATAGCCCTATCAGTTCCATCGGTGGTTACATTTTGGAGTTTTGTCTTATTTTCTGACTCCTGATTTTATCCTTTCAAAAGCATTATAATATTTGCCCATGAACCTCCATATTTTGTTTGAATATTTTCTGTTATACTTCCTTCGCAGCATTCTGAATCTTCATTTTTTCACATTTGTTCATTTATGTTAAAAGAGGAGTTTAGTTTCCTGTCAAAAATATCACTAATATCTCAATAATGAGATCATCAACATATCACTTTTTGGTATAAATTGCTTTTTTCACCTTTCAAACAAAAAAAAAACAAAGAAAAAAAACAAACATTTATCTTAACTTTTTTGTTTCTAAATTAAGCAGCTAACATCCTTATCTAGAGAAATAACCTGTTTTGTTGAAATGGCTATTATTTGTCATTGTAGATAATTTGGTTGACACAACAAATGTTCTGTTGAGAATTTCAATGAAAAATGACTTTATAATGCGTTTTCAGTATTTAATATGGGCTTAGATGGCACAAATTTCCACACATGGCACAATCTCTATATACTAATGTCAATAGTGAGTATTTTTGTTCAGGTTGATTGAACACCACTTCCCAGGCAAGGGAATTTAAATACCTGACCTATAAATCAAAACAATGACCTATTGAGGAACATTTAAACCTCTTTTGTAAACATTTTAGGCAAACACATCTACCTATTGATTAAATGTAACAACAATTGATTGACAGACCAGTATTGAGAAAGTAACTGTAATCAGATTTTGATGGGGTTTCTTTCAGTGTGCTCCTGAGGAAATTTCCAATCTGGGGTATGCCAACGGATTTCACGTAGCATGTATCGCTCACGAGATAAATAGGGCCCAACAGGGGCAAATCTCCAAAAAAATAAATTTTTTATTTTAAGTCCGATTTTGATGCAGTTTTTTTTAATGGATTCCTTGTGAAAAATTAATATGGCGCTCAACTATTA
>MJUU01062421.1:54117-67855 GCA_002080025.1 Modiolus philippinarum
TCTTTGAAATAATTAGATTTGTTGGAAAAACAGTTGAAAGATGTTTATTAGTATCTGTGGCACAGTTTATGTAAAGAACAAGAATGAAAATTGCTTGCAAAACCTCTTCTCCCCTATTTAAAATATCATACAATGTTAATTTTTTCCCAGACATAAGGTAGTTTGGTAATGTTTTGTTTTCCACTTTACAATTTACTGAAGTTTGTTTAATATTATAGTGTAAAAACACCTTTTCCAACTTAAATGACAATTTAGAAGTCTATTTATCACCTCTAGGGAAAGGATTATACCTATATGGAGATGTAATTGGATAAGTTTACTTCTTAGTGGTTAATCCATTAATGTGTTCTATCAAGTATATAAAAACATAATAGAATAACTTGTTAAATACTTATGTGGATTAAATTCTAATCTAAAGTCATTAAAATCATATTTAATAAGAATTATCGACTAAAATGGCTAACTGGGGTACTTGTGATTTAAGTACCATTTGAACCACCTTTCTTTATTTCTAAATATTATACCGTATAATCTCCATTGTGAACCACAAAAGAATCAGTCTTTGTCGAACAACTTTTTTGTCATCAGGAATGATTTTTTAAGCTGTTAATGAATTTGTGTTATTTATCCCTTTGCACTCGTACTGTTACATAAACTGATTCTTTTGACACCTTGTCCATCTGCCTGTCCATCACATATATTTTTTCTGTTCACAGCAGCTGCCTGTTACAGCCACTTGGCATTTGGTATTATCTGTGCCTCCATTTTTTTTACCTAAATGAGAAACATTGCTTGGTTATCTCCCTTTACCAAGTTAGTTATATTTGGTCAAAGTAGAGATAACTTCAATTATCCCCTCGTCCAAGGGGATAAAGCATTTTGCCCCTTCGTGCGTTCGTCTGTTCGTCCGTTCATATGTTAGTCTGTTCGTCCATTAGTCCATTTGTCCAACCGTTCAAACTTCAGACCATATATCTTTTGAATAACAAGCCATAGATGGACAAGGTTTTGTCCATGGATGCATCTTGAATAGTACTTGAGGTTGATATATAGAATAGAAGGATTTTACCTACATTTCATGCATGAGTGACTCAAGTTAAAGTTTTTGTAACAGTCCAGATCTGGGATACTACAACTCTTAGAGAAATGATATTTATACTCCCTGCAAAGCGGGCGGTATATAGTATTCATGTTGTCCGTACTTCCGTCCGTCCATCCGTCCGTCTTTTTGTACCCAAAAGCTGGTATCCACTACTCCTCCTAAACTACTTATTGGAATTTCATGAAACTTATGCAGGAGCTTAATTACATGTTGTAGATGTGCATTACGCATTTTATTTTCCAATAATTCCATTTTTTCCAGAATTTTGACATGTTTTGGACTTTGTCATTTTAGCTTGATGCAAACCATATGGTTACCAAATGGTATCCACTACTACTCCTTCATAGAACTTATGCAGGAGTTAAATTACATATTCTAGATATGCACTACGCATTTTGTTTTTCAATAATTCCTTTTTTTTAGTCCCCTACCGGCTTCGCCGAAGGGGACTTTAGGTTTGCACTCCGTCAGTCATTCCATCAGTCAGTCCGTCAGTCAGTCTGTCAGTCAGTCTGTCACACTCAGTTTTCCGGACTTTTTTCCCATACTATAAGAGATATTCATCTAATATTTGGTATCATGAGTTACAGATAAAGTTCGAGTTTGGTTCAAGTCCATTGATTTTGGACGGAGTTATGGGCCTTTGACTTAAAAATTTTGGCAAAATATAGGTTTTCCGGACTTTTTTTCGAAACCGTTCCAGATATGAAGATAATATCTGCTATGTGAGTCTACCACTATGAGTTACAGTTCAAGTTTGAGTTTGGTTCAGGATCATTGATTTTGGATGGAGTTATGGGCCTTTGACTTAGAATATAGGTTTTCCGGACTTTTTTTCTAAACGGTTACAGATATGAAGCTAATATTTGCCATGTGAGTCTACCACTATGAGTTACAGATCAAGTTCGAGTTGGGTTCTGGTCCATTGATTTTGGACGGAGTTATGGGCCTTGGGCTCAGTAAACTTTTTTCTATTTTTGCTGGTATAACAAAGAATTATTCCACCGGTAGGGAACTTCTGTATTGCCACACTTGTTTTTTTTTTACAGATTTTTGACATGTTTTGGACTTTGTCAATTTAGCTTTTTTAGCTCAATGGAAACCATATGGTGATCACCTGGTATCGACTACTTCTCCTTAACCTCTGATTGGAATATCATGAAACTTATACAGGAGCTTAACTTCATATTGTAGATGTGCACTAAATGTTTCGTTTTCCAATTGTTCTTTTTTTTCCAGCCAGATTTTTGACATGTTTTGGACTTAGTCAATTTTGGTCTTTTCGCTAAATGCAAACCATATGGTGACCACCTGGTATCCACTACTCCTCCCAAACCATTGATTGGAATTTTATGAAACTTATACAGGAGCTTAATTAGATATTGTAGATGTGTAGTTAGCATTTAATTTTCCAATAACTCCTTTTTCCAGATTTTTTACATGTTTTGGACTTTGTCATTTTAGCTTCTTTAGCTTAATGCAAACCATATGATGAACAACTGGTATCCACTGCTCCTCCTTGACAATTGATCAGAATTTCATGAATTTTATGCTGGATCTTTATTACATATCATAGATGTGCACTATATATGTTGTTTTCTCATAATTCCATTTCTCCAGATGTTTAAGAAAATTCAGAGAGATGGGGGGGGGGACTCTAGTTTGTATGTAGATGCATCTTGTAAAGTTAGGAAGCTCCAGATAAAAATTAGCTCACTTTGACCTACATTTCATGCATGAGTGAATTAGATTAAAGTTTTTGTTACAGTCTTGATCTTAGACACTACAACTTGTAAAAGATTAATTTCATTAGTAGATGCCTATGCTATAGGTATTATGCTCCTGATTGAAATAAGGTCACTACACTTCTTGCTTGAATGGCTCAGATTTAAGTAACAAGCCACATCTTGAATGGTACACCTTTCTGGAGTGCTTAAAATACTAGACAAACATTGAAAAACCTGGCGAGGGGATTAGCTGTCGTTTCCGACTGCTCCTTCTCTTGTTAGCATATCAATAACCTCTTTTAATATTAAATCTAAATATTATCTCCACTTTGACCATATATAACTAACTTAGTACAGGAAGATAACCGAGGGATGTTTCTCATTTAATAGCTGCATTCTGTTTAACAACTTTGTGCACCTTTTTTGTCATTCCGCCCCGATATATATATAGCATGGCTTTCAGTGCAGGAATAGTCTGCCTTCAACTTTTCCTGTTTTTGTCTCACCTCACATAATACCTGGCAACATGTAGTGGCCAGGTATTATGTGATACCTTCAGTCTTGTGTCTGTCTGTCTATCCATCTGTCTGTCTGTCCATCTTTCTCCAGTCTGTCCCTCGAAGGTTTCCGACTGATAACTTGTGAATGAAATAACATACAGTCTTAGGTATGCAACTTGCTTACCATAAATCTCTGGCCAAGTTCGATTTTGGGTTCGGAGGTATAAGTTGTTCTGAGTTATACCCCTTTAAACTTCGAAATTTTGTGAAATGTGGAGTGGAATCATGTAATGCGCCATTACTATTTTTCTCTCAACCATGACGAAAGGCGCGGAAGATAAAACATATGTGTACAAAGTATGACGGCGGCAGCAACAGTGATTGCGTAAACTTACATGTTAAGTTTTTGTGATTAGGTCATTTTCTCAGCAACTATAAATGGAAGGTCAATGATATTTGGTATATAGGTTGGTCTTGAGTAGTACATGACTGTCTGTGATATGGCTTTTGTCCTCAACCTCAATTTCAGGAGATAGGGAGCATGTTTAGTTTTTGTGATAAGGTCATTTTCTCAGTAACTATAAGTGGTAGGTCAATGATATATGGTATGTAGGTTGGTCTTAGGTAGTACATGACTGCTATATGGCTTTTGTCTGTGACTTCAATTTCAAGGTCCAGTGATCATGTTTTAAGTTTCCCAGTATCTATTAATGTAAGGTCAATAATATTTGGTGTGCGGGTTTGTCTTGGCTGGAACATGACAGCCTGCTATTTGGCTTTTGACCTCATTTTCAAGGTCTAGTGAACATGTTTGGTTTTACAGTATTTATCAGTGGTAGGTCACTGATATTTGGCATTTTTGTTATGGGTGATACATGACAGTCTGCTATATTGCTTTTTTCAGTTACCCTAATTTCACAGTCTAGCGTAACATGTTAAGTTTTCTGATTTAGTCAGTTTGAGTTTTCACATAAATTGGCGTCCAAGTAGGGATGGGCTAGACATCCATTTGGGTCCACACTTGTTTGACCTTCAATAACTTTCTCAAATCATGTTCAGTATCAATGAAATTTTGACACAATATTCAGTGGAACTTCATTATTTAATCCCAAGGTTATTTTAAAAAAAAGATCAAATTTTTTTGTATTTTGCAATTTTTTTTTCAAATATTTTGGTTTGCACCATATCTCAACACCTTCAGACCAGAGACAGATGATGATTTTTAAGTGGTTACATCTTTAATAGGAACCAACATCCATTCCAGAATTATGTCAACTTGACCTATATATTCCAAATCAATGAATTTGGCTAAATTTTCACTTTTAGGCCCATATATCAACAATGTTTAAACAAAATTGGGATAAAGGAATTTACTTTTGATGTAGAATTGTTGCATATAGTCTGTAGATGGGCAATAAGCTTTTGAAATTTTATTCCAGTTCCAACTTTTGTAAATTTCCTGAAAATGTCCAATACTAATCATTTTTTAATTTTTTGCATACAATCAAATAGTTAGCAATTGTTCATACCAGAAATAATTCTGAAAACTGAAAATGAAAAATTATGGTTCCAATTTCGGTAAATTTCTTGCAGCTCTTGAAGACAAGATATTTTTGGGAATTCTTGTTAGCAACAATGCTTTTTGAATGAATTTTAGTGAAAACAAAAATTTTCAATGCTTACATTTCAAAAATTTTGATTCTTTCCTGATTCTCTCAAACTGAGTCACAAACTAGCAATATTTTCGAAATTCTTGTTTGCAACCATGCTTTTTGGATGAATTTTTGTCAAAACAAATATTGCCAATGGTTAGATTCCAAAAATTTTTTGTTAACCACATCTTTATATAGGCCAAATTATAATGAAAGCGGAGTGAGCAGGCGAGACACTAGGTTCCACGGAACCTTTACAAATTATTAGGTGTAATGGGACTTCAGAAATACTAGTGCAGACCTGGTGATTGCAACTCCTCAGAAACAACTGCTTGACAACTTTTGTTCTATTGTTCAGGATACCATATGTGCAAGATTATATCCCACCACCATTTTGATTTGTCAGTTTTTGTCTCGCCTGCGATGAAAAAGTTATGGAAGCGAGACTTGGGGATAGTGTTTCCGGCAGCGGCGGCAGCAGCGTCAACAATTGCAAACTATTGTGAATTAACAAGCTTAAGTTAGTTGTAGGTCCATAGTATTTGATGTGCAGTTGCATTATTATGGGTACAACTCAAATCCCTCCTTAGATTATGGCCCTGGCCCCTTAGTCACGCATGAATGACCATTAAGTTTTTAGCAAGCAGTTTGTACAGCTAATACCAGTAGTCATAGGCACTTGATATGTGAGATTCATTTGCACCTTGGGGAGTACATACCGAAATCACACCCAGATGGTGGCCTTGGCCCCTTAGTCACTTATGAATGATCACTTTAAATTTTTAGCAAGCAGTTTGTACAGCCTATTCCAGTTATCCTAGGCACTTGATATTTGACATGCAGCTGCATTTTGGGGTGTACATACCGATTTTACACCCAGATGGTGGCCCTGGCTCCTTAGTCATGCATGAGTGATCACATCATTTTTTTTCCAAGGAAATTGTAAATACAGTTAAAGTTAATGTATTTTATTTTTATTCATGCTGCAGTAGATCAATGTGCAAATTAAGACGATGCAAGGGGCGGGCGACACATATCCTGTGTCCACAGTTTATTAGAAATTAGGGGACTTTGAATATTTACCATTATCTCAGGCAGATCTTGTTTATGAAACTTCTCAGAAATAGTTCATTTTATAGAATTGTTAGCTGCAATATGTATTAGATCATATCACACAACCATTTTGATTTGCGAAATTCTTTAACAGGTATTGGACTTCGGATATATTTTGACATTGTTTAATATACTTTCTTGTGGCAAGAACTTTTTAGAAACAACTGCTCACATTTTTGTTCAAATTTTGCCGTTAATAACCATATGTACTAAATCATTTGCCACCATCATTTTCATCTGTCAAATTTTGTAAGAGTTATTTCTTTTATCACGTTTTCTTTTCCCATGTTTAGAGTTATTTGAATCCATATTGTGCATACAGTCAGTTGTTTTCACATTTTGTTACATGTTGATTGTTAAGTTTGTAGTAAGTCTGAAGACATAATGTTTAGCAATCTTGTTTTTACCAGTTTGCGTCATCACACTAAGGGCTAATAGTTCAGAGGGACTTTGAACCACATTTTTTTTGCCAGAGTAGTGATTATTGAAACCTTTAGATTTTAATTTTTGTAACAATGAAGTTAAAAGATTTAGACTATAAAAGTATTTAATTCATTGATCAGTTTAAGCCATTTATCAGATTATATTGGTAAATATAGTATAACAACATGGAAATACACGTGGCTTGTGTAAATGCATGTGCTTCAGCCGAGAAGAGGGGGATTATTTTATTTATAGTAAATATGAATTATCTCAAGAAAAAAAGAAGAAAGTTCATGTGGATTATAACAGTTCTAGATTTTAGGAATTAGATTTTATCTGATTTGGCAATTGCCAGGCTGAAGTTTTTCAATGTAGTCTGCTGTCCCTTTTGTCTACTCCATCCATCATAAATTTTTCATTGAATGATCTTATCAAACACCGATTGGCTATAGCTTTAACTCAAAATAATATTACATTAATTCTTTTGTGGTTGAATTTAAAATTATGATTTTCCAGGATGTTTGCCAGATGGTAACACAGATAAACACAGAGATAAATTGGAAATGCATTCAGAGAAATTCTCTTATGAAACAACCTTGCCATATTTTACCAAATTTGTCACACTTGTTATTGTTCTGGATTGTATTTTTAAAATTTATACCTCATCTTAGCTGGCCACCATTGTGAAACATGCGTTTTAACTAAGGTCATATGCATTCTAATAATATCTTTGCCTTTGAGACCACATATGGCTGGACTTGATTGACTTAATGCATACTACATCATAGGAAGACTTTGTGGACACATCTCATCAAAATCCAATGAAGGGATTTTGCTGAAATTTTGTTTGGTTGTTTGTCAGCTTATGTAGTTGATCATATTATGCCACCATTTTTATTCATAAAATTTTACTGAGTTATGGACTTTATCGACTTAATGCATACTACAACATAGGAAAAGTTTAGGTCCATTTTGTGGACACAACTACTCAGAAACCACAAAACAGATTTTGCTGAAATTTTGTATGATCGTTTCCCACCATATGTACTTGATCATATTATGCCACCATTTTGATTCGACAATTTTTTTGGGGAGTTATGGGACTTTATTTCCACCAAACAATATCCACTTAATAAACAACTGTGGATAGTGACAGGAATATTTTTTTAACATAAAGCTATTGTCTTTCCTAAAGAACATTGCATTTTATACAAAAGTACCTTTAAATTTCCATTTACCTTGTAACTCATTGCACTCCCACTTTACTGCAGCGGTGGGGGACACATAGCTACGTGTAGCAATCTTGTTATGATGATACCTCAAAGTTTGCCATCAGCTTCCAACATAGTTGAACATAGGACTCTATGGGATCTTCTATAGCCATTAGACCAGTTAAACACAGTAGTCCTTTTGTGGTCCCCTTTAAAAAATAATTATAATATTATTGTTACACATGGAAAATATCGGTTCCCTATCCAGCAATATATCCCGAATATTAATCCAGTGCTAAAAAAAAAAAATAAAAATAAATAAATAAAAAGAATAAAAACTGGGGGTCAAGTTAATGTGATGTTGATTTAAAAAAAGACTTGATGCTAAAGAAGTTAGGATAATAAAAAACAATTTTTCATGCTGTTTTTTTTCTTCCCAAAAATAACTTTTTATTATTTCAAGATGAAAGGTCTAGGTCACAAGAAAAAAACATATAAATTCAATTGAAGAGTTATTTCCCTTATCAACATGATTGGTTAAATTATGTGTTTACATAAAAAATATAGATAAGGAAGTCATGCAAAAATTTAATTTATTGGGAAAATTCATGAGTTACTGTATGAAATCTTCCCAACATGTAGGAACTATTTTGGGTCAAAGTGCTCTGCTTAATTTATGCATATTAAATTTGTGATAACATTGTTAATCTCATCTGTGAAATCAGGTGTTAATATTTTCACCTGGACTTCCCAATTAATACTTCAGATTAGTTCTATCTCAGACCAAATGAAAATCATCGGTATTGCTCAGATTTAAAGGTCTGATAATAGACAGAAACATAAAACTACTTGTAGTGGTGATAAAAGTTTTGATCAAAGAGATTGGCAATGAATAACATTCATTATTAACGAATTAATTCAATTTATTTTTTTTGTCTTACAAAAAGTGAAGAGATTAAAGCTATTATATGAAAAAAGCCTGTGAATGAATAATTGTCTGCCAGGTGGAATAAAGATAAAAAAAAGAAGTATTATCAAAACTACCGTATGTTTTAGATAGCGATATATTCCAGCTTTTATTAAATTGAATTTGTGGAGGAGTCGGGGTTCTCAGAATATTTACTGATGGATTAAAGAAATGAACATTCAATTTGAGGAATAGACCTGAAGATATTTTTACATTAAAGGTTTTAGGGGAATATACCTAAGTTATTTTACTGATAAAGTCGATAATAGGAACAAATGCATGCTTGTTTCTTTTGATAATTGGATATAAGACATTGTATGAAGAATGGATCTTTCAGATGAGATATACCATCAAATTTTGTACTTTTTAGACCGTAACATAAGGAAGTTACCAGCTGGTGATGATGATGATGATGACATCCTTAATATCAGGAGGGAGACAATGGTCATGTCACATCCAGAGAATACTCCAAGGGTAAGTGTTATTAAAGATGTAGCTGGGGTTCTTAGTTTGCCTGAACAAAGTTGAGGGGGAATATTGGAGTACCCCTGGCGTCCGCATCTATGTCTACGTCTACGTCCGTTGTCCGCATTTGGGCATATATCTCTGCAACTATACATGGTAGGGTCATCAAACTTTGTATGCAGGTGCATTTTGTGCTATCTCACAGTCTCCAAGAAAATTGGGTCTCTCTGACCTATATTTTATGCTTGATTGATTTACATTCAAGTTTTCGGATCTCAGTCACTATACATGGTAGGATCATGCAACTCTGATGGTAGGTCAGCATCTAGGCAAAATTAGGTCACTTTGACCTATATTTTACGCTTGATTGATTTACATTCAAGTTTTCGGACGAGTTCAGATCTCGGTCACTATACATGGTAGGATCATGTAACCTTGCACATGCATGCATCTCTGATGGTACATCAGCATCCAGGCAAGATTAGGTCACTTTAACCTATATTTTACGCTTGATTGATTTACATTCAAGCTTTCGGACGAGTTCAAATCTCAGTCACTATACATGGTAGGATCATGTAACTTTGCATATGCATATAACTTTGATGTTGGGTCAGCATCCAGGCAAGATTAGGTCACTTTGACCTATATTTTACACTTGATAGATTTACATTCAAGTTTTCGGACGAGTTCAGATCTCAGTCACTATACATGTTAGGATCATGTAATCTGGCATATGCATATAACTCTGATGGTAGGTCAACATCCAGGCAAAATTAGGTCACTTTGACCTATATTTTCCGCTTGATTGATTTACATTCAAGTTTTCGGACGAGTTCAGATATCAGTCACTTTACATGGTAGGATCATGTAACCTTGCATATGCATCCATCTCTGATGATAGATCAGCATCCAGGCAAATTGACATCACTTGGACATATATTTTCCGCTTGATTGATTTACATTTAAGTTTTTGGACGAGTTCAGATCTCAGTCACTATACATGGTAGGATCATGTAATCTGGCATATGCATATAACTCTGATGGTAGGTCAACATCCAGGCAAAATTAGGTCACTTTGACCTATATTTTCCACTTGATTGATTTACATTCAAGTTTTCGGACGAGTTCAGATATCAGTCACTATACATGGTAGGATCATGTAACCTTGCATATGCATCCATCTCTGACGATAGATCAGCATCCAGGCAAATTGACGTCACTTTGACATATATTTTCCGCTTGATTGATTTACATTTAAGTTTTTGGACGAGTTCAAATTTCAGTCACTGTACATGGTAGGATAATGTAACCTTGCATTGGCATGTATCCCTGATGGTACATCAGCATCCAGGCAAAAGTAGGTCACTTTGACTTATGTTTTACGCATTCAAGTTTTTGGACAAGTTCAGATCTCAGTCACTATACATGGTAGGATCATGTAACCTTGCTTATGCATGCAACTGTGATGTCAACATCCAGGTGAGCAGTACAGGCTCTTGAAAGCCTTTTGTTGGTTTGTCTTGCTGGTAATTGGAAGTCAATGAGGGTAGATTGTGATAACCATTCCAAGAGCTGCACCAACAATTGAAAATAATGTAATGCTTATGTTAGTCATAGGTCCATAATATTTGACATGCAGTTGCATCAGTGACATGCAGTTGCATCAGTATGGATACAACTCAATTCTTCACTTAGTTTTTGGCCAAACTCCTCAAACATGCATGAGTGCAAATTTGAAGTCCACACCAAATGATGGTCCTGACATGCAGGTTTTTGATTGTAAAATGTACATCATGATATTTATGGTATTCCCACTTTACAAATCAGATTATTTAATTTGATTTTTTCACCGTTGATTTCTAAAATATTTTCTTTTTTAAATATTATATATTCCTAGTGATGCAAGTATTTACAAGGTATGTTTAAGAGCTGCATTATGAAAATACCAAGAAAAAAATTAATTCTTAGGTCAATATTGCAGAACAGTAGTTAACCGTGAGAAATAAATTACCTTTTGAACATGACATTCGGATTGTTATGGATTAAACAACATATTTGATCTGTCAGTAGTGGCTTAAGTGTCGTCTTTGTCAATCATTCCTTTTATAAGGAGAAATATTAAAGATTAGCCAGATTTACTTATCAGTTTGTTGACATCACATGGACTGTCGGGAAGAATGTGACAAGTTTTCATACCCATAACCTCCTTATACAACCTCACTTATTCTTCAAATATGAACTATCATTTATATTAATGGAAATGCTTATAGTTACAAATAAATGAAAATGTATGTATTCTCTCGTCAATATTTTTCTGTACAAAATGTAGATGGCATATATTATTGCTGATAGATAGTTAAGATGTAGGTAGCTGCAGAACAGTAGCTCTTATGGTCCTTGTGCTAATTTTTTTTATAGTTGCGGACCATAGATCTATGGTCCGCCAAATTAGGAAAAAAAATAAAAGGACCTATAGAGCTACAGTTCCGCAGCTAAGATGTAGGCTGATGCCACTGTGTTTGTGTGTTTTGAGCTGAGGTAGTTTAATTTTCTTATTATTAAGTTTTATCTAAGAATCTTTTAAGAAATTCAATATACATGTTTTGTAGCTGTCTATTCCTGGTGAGGTTCTTGATAATTTGGCGCAAACAAGAAATCTAGATGGTATATTTTAAGTTTAGACAGAATGTTTTGTAAATTGAAGTCTAGGTTTCTAAAGGGATTTTTGTTTCAAGCTGGAAATAACTGCTTATCAAAAAGTTTTCATCAGTTATTATCCCCCCTGATTTCATAGTTAACTTCATTGGGAATCTGAATTTCTGTAATATGGACTGATTGAGTACCATTTCATGTCATGTGCCCATGTCTCACCAGTCACCACTTTCCATTTCCAAGTAGCTATGGCAAATTTAACAGTTTGCCTAATTTTGTATGCAAATTTCAGTTTTTAACAAAGTTTGGGATAGGAATATAGGAATAACGGTGTTCATCCGTTTACCTTGTCTGTGCATGTCTTCCAGTATGGCTGATTGGACTTTGATTAATTGTTAAACAGTTGTAGTATACCACCTTAAGATGTGCATGAAATAATACATTTGCTGCCTGAAATTTTTATAGGGAGATAATTCATCTTTGAATATTTTCTGGAAAAAAGGGGGGGGGAGAACCTTGTGTGTGCATGTCATCTTGAACAGTTGTTGTATACCACCTGAAGATGAAATATGGTTGCTGACCGAAATTTTGAAGGAGAAACAATTTGTCTTTGAATATTTTCTTGAAAAAAGAGTGGTTCAACCTTGTCAGCATATGCCCTCAAAAACAGTCACTTGGATTTTGATGAAATTTTACACAAGTGAAGTATACCATTTGAAGATGTACATGAAGTAATAAGTTTGATGCTCAAAATTTTGAAGGGTAGATAATTCAACATTGTATATTTTCTAAGAGAAAAAGGGGGGATATATATCATTTTGTCCTTTCTTGAATAGTGTCTAGCTTAATACTATGTCCATTCACACTTAAATTTTCACTTGCCATATTGATTCAAGGTTCAATGAGTGGGGGTATATTTTGGCTGCCATTTGGCGACAGCTTTAGTTTGCTAGTACTATGCAAGCAACGTCCAGTACATACATTTAAGGGATTAAAAAGGTGTTAAGGTTGCATATACAATGTAATTTATCTCTATTGATTCCCCCCTACGTTTAATCTGACACTAGGTTATCTTTACTATGGAGCAAAATGACATACATCGACATTTTGTTGGGATATGTGTGTTTTCTGTATGATAGGTCTTTACTTTATCCTTGGTTTAAAAAATATAAAAAATCTTTTTTTAGCACCTCAAATCTTTTCACAATAAAACCTTGTTTCATTAAAATAAGGGAAAACTGCCAATCAAAGATTGTGATCTTCCCGCTCCCCCTTTTTGGACCCCCTCCCCTTGTAAGAAAAGACAAGTGTTTTTGAAACTTAATTAATCATCATAACTGTAAAACACCAAAAAGATATGGTTGTTAGGTAGAATTCCAAAAAATAATGGGTCTTTGAGAGTTTCAGGAACTTTACCAAAATTAGAATCAAAGATTTATGCAATCTGGCTGTTGAAAATCATCATTTTTACCTCAAGGAATTGAAAAAGATATGGTTGCTAGGTAGAATTCCAAAAAATAATGAGTCTTTGAGAGTTTTAGGAAATTTACCAAAATTAAAATCAGTCTTTTGCACTCTGATTATTGAAAATGATCTTCACTACTGTAAGGAATTGAAAAAGATATGGTTGCTAGGTAGAATTAAAAAAAACAGTAGGTCTTTGAGAGTTTCAGGAAATTTACCAAAATTAGAATCACAGATTTTTGCAATCTGACTATTGAAAATCATCATTGAAACTATAAGGGATAAAAAAAGATATGGTTACTAGGTAAAATTCCAAAAAGTAATTGGTCTTTGAGAGTTTCAGGAAATTTACCAAAATATGAATCAAAGATTCTTGCAACCTGACAGTTGAAATTCATCCTTATAACTCTAAATAATTGAAAAAGATATGGTTGCTAGGTAGAATTCCAAAAAATAATGGGT
>MJUU01062421.1:69345-85432 GCA_002080025.1 Modiolus philippinarum
AAAGTTTTTTGCAATCTGACCATTGAAAATGATCATTAAAACTATAAGGCATCAAAAAAGATATGGTTGCTAGGTAAAATTCCAAAAAATAATTGGTCTTTGAGGGTTTCAGGAAATTTACCAAAGTTTGAATCATATTTTTGAAATCCTAGTGTTCATACTAGCTGATGACATTAAAAAGTTGCTTAATTATAAAACTTCATGTTGAAATTTCAAAAATTATTGGTCTTTGACATTTTCAGGAAATTTACCAAATTTGGCACAGGAGTCTAGATTCCAAAAGCTTAGAACTTATTCAAAGAGCAATTCCAATAATTCCTCGTGAAAATATAAACCACAAAATCGAAAATACATTTTCGCTCTTTTTTCCACCCTGAGGGCAAATTTCAAAATTCCGAAACCTTCGGCACAGACAACTTTTATAGTGTTACTTATACCCTTATTACAAGGTTTCTGCGATTTAAGGTGTAAGAGGAGTTCCAGCGAAATCGATTTTTTCGTTTTTTGGACCCCTAGAAGTCATGCCCTGAGGGGTCATACCAAAGTTGCGACACCCTCTGTGAAGTTGCTACATAATATGTGAGTCCATTCCAGAGTTTTAACTTTCTAGCCCAAATGGCCTTGGAAATTTCTTCAATTATTGGATATCACGAAAATTCGTTGTCGCCCATAATTTGCCCCTAGGGCGTTTGACCTAAATTCCGAATCCACAGTGCGCTACTTCTGATCATACTCTAGTATGGTGCCGAGTTTCAAATTTGTACCTCTTATAGTTCCAGAGCTATCGGGGAGCATTACAAACGCACGTACACACGTACGTACATACGGACGGACTGCATTACATATTACTCCCGCTTTCGCTAAGCAGGGGATAAGAAATATTTTAATGCAATTATTCTTGATTGTAAATTTCTGTTTCTGTTACTACATATACATGTACTAATATAAGGTCCAAACATTATAAAAATGTATTGCTAAACATTTTTTTCAGAACTTACATGTCTTAATTTACTGTAGAGTTACAATTGAATGTAGGGGTTGTAGCTTATAAGCATCACAGTAGCATACCATTTTAACTGCACACATCATGAAAGAAATATTCATAAACTTTATGTAGATTTTTGTCTCACCCGCGATGAAAGTTGCATAAAGCGAGACATAGGCGTGCAAAGTATGACAGCGACGGCGGCATAAACTCAAGTTATTATATAGAAGCCTTTGATGTAGGAACTTTATATTTGGTCCATAGGTAGCTTACGGCGAACCCTATCTGTCAGACCCAAAATCATGTGACCTTGTCCTATATTTCGCGGTCCAGTGACCAGGTTAAGTTTTTTTGCTTAGGTCCATTTCTCAATAACTACAAGCTAAAAGTCAATGATATTTAGTATATAGCTTGGTCTCAGTCTGCCATATGGCTTTTGACCTTGACCTCAATTTTTAGTGACCAGGTTAAGTTTTTTTGCTTAAGTCTGTTTCTCAATAACTACAAGCGATAGATCAATGATATTTGGTATATAGCTTGGTCTTGGTTAATACATGTCAGTCTGCCATATGGCTTTTGACCTTGACCTCAATTTCACAGTACAGTGACCAGGTTAAGTTTTTTTTGCTTAAACCTGTTTCTCAATAACTACAAGCTATAGGTCAATGATATTTGGTATATAGCTTGGTCTTGGTTAGTACATGTCAGTCTGCCTTTTTTGCTTTTGACCTTGACCTCTATTTCATGGTCTAGTGAACAAAGTTAAGTGCTTCTGATTAGAATAGTTTCCCAATTACTGTTAGTGGTACGGTAATAATATTTGGCTTGTAGGTTACTCTTAGTAGGACATGACTGTTTTAGCAACAAGTGGGGACGGGCGAGACATCTATTAGGGTCCACTCTTGTTTATTCATTTTTATACAATGCACTTCTGAAACAAGTGAAAATGGTACACAATAAAACTTCTTTGAAATAATATTTTTTTTATTGTAGAAAGTGCCAGTAATATTTGACGATGAAACAAATCAAGGTGATGACGATGATGAATATTTCCCATCATTCCGTAGAGAAGAGGGTAGTAAGAGTCCATGGAATGAGGTATTCAAAACAAACCTTGAATATGGACCATATGCCATATGTTGTTTCAGGTCAACTATGCTTGCACATCAGATGTGTAACCGGAGAGTATGAATCTCCTTACAAAATTGCCATGTGTCACCTCGGGGAATCACACGTGACCTCTAGCACTTTAGTCAGCTGCCTAACCGAGTGGGCTAAAGAATCTGTCAGCACAGTTGTTTTGCTGGCTATTTAAATCTAACAACTATAATGTAGATAGACTGTCCTGTCACAGATGATTAAGCAGTTGAATAGTACTCTGATGATAGTAGCAATGATTCATGTAGTTTGAGTTAATTCTTTGTAGGAGTTATGAGCCCTTAAAATTTGAAATATCTTTTGTCTGTATCTAGTAATTTAATTATATCATAGGTCTTATCACCAAATGAACTGTGGAAGTAAAAATCAGTTTGATCAAATGATAATTAGTAGACAAGTTTGCATTATTTTATTCTCGCCCGTGACAAAAAAGTCGCGGAAGCGAGGCTTAGGGATAGTGTTTCCGGCGGCGGCGTCAACAATTGCAAACTATTGTGAATTAACAAGCTTATGTTAGTGTTAGGTCCATAGTATTTGACATGCAGTTGCATTATTATGGGTACAACTCAAATCCCTACTTAAATTTTTGCCCAGGCCCCTTAGTTACGCATGAACGATCACATTAAGTTTTTAGCAAGCTGTTTGTACAGCCTATACCAGTAGTCCTAGGCACATGATATTTGACATGCAGTTGCGTCTTGGGGAGTACATACCGATTCCATGCCTGGATGGTGGCCCTGGCCCCTTAGTCATGCATGAACGATCACATTAAGTTTTTAGCAAGCAGTTTGTACAGCCTATACCAGTAGCCCTAAGCGCTTGATATTTGACATGCAGTTGTGTCTTGGGGAGTACATACCGATTCCATGCCCAGATGGTGGCCATGGCTCCTTAGTCATCCATGAGTGATCACATCATTTTTTTCCAAGGAAATTGTAAACACATTTAAAGATTATATTTTATTTTTATTGCTGCTGCAGTAGATCAATGTGCAAATTAAGACGATGCAAGGGGCGGGCGAGACATATCCTGTGTCCACAGTTTATGATATTATACGCTCAAGCCCAATATTACATTTACTGGCCGTTGTGTAATGTTTATATCCTACCAGTATTGTAGTAAACATATGAAAACTGTTAAAAAACTGCAACAAACATTTCAATGTTTACATAGTGACATCATGTAATGGCTGCCACTGACTATATTTTTCAGTCACCCCATATGGAATATATTCAGTCAGCACTTGATGCACTTTGACCAATCAAGGTTTCAGGAATTAAATAGAAGCACGATATTTGAAATGACACTTTTATTATTATCAGATTTTACCTAGAGATAATGTTAATATTAAGTTAAATTTTAATGTTGCCATTGTTGACTTTAAATTACAGACATTACATAGAAGTGATACATGTAGTAGTATGGATGAGATTGATGATGATGACATTGTGTATTTACCTAGTGAAGATGCTGCCAGTACAAACGAAAGGTATATTATATGTTGAAATTATCTTTGAAGGTCTGTTTAGTTATATAAGTTTAGTTCCTAGATGAGTCTTTTAGATTTTTTGGAATTATATTTGGAATATTCTAAATATAAGAAGGGGAGTAACTCAAAATGTCACAAGAGGTGAAATATAAAGCTGAACTGTGTATACAATTGCATTTTTCCATTCAAAAATTACTTTATGAGTGCAGGTCATCAGTTTGCAGTGGAAGGTCAGAGATGCTCACTATGATTATATGATATAGAGTGATACTCATAATACGGTCATGAACTTGTCATATTGTATATTGTATATATAATTCTTTGATAATTCAGAAAATGTTTACTATATTTGAATGTCACTTAAGTATAAACTTTTTTATACTCTCTATATATAGTGGCATGGTATTATGTGATACCCTCAGTTGTGTGTCAGTCCTTGTATATGACTGCCAGTCTATCAGTCCTTCCAAGCTTTCCGACTGAACACTTGTAAATGAATAACTTACTGCCTTCAAACTAGGTATGTAACTTGTTTACCACAAAAAGGCCAATTTTGATTGTGGATTCAATGTTTCAAGTTCAGTAGAACTTCGATGGCTCAAACTGCAATAACTCCAACACCATGGATGTCTTGAACTTTTTTCTGGACCCTTCTTAGAACACAGTTTGACCTTGATAACTCTAATACCCCTCTAGCTCAAACTATTTTCATCAGTCCCTTGGATGTTCGAGTCATTGAAGTTCTACTGTAGTTCAGGTGTTTTGCCCCTTTGAAATTTGATTTCTTTTTAATTTTGGGTTTCTAACTGATATCATGTGAGCGAAATACCCTTGATATGTTTACCACAAAACCTTGCCCACTTCAGAGGTTCAATTATTTCTTGACTTATATCCCTTGATGAGTGATCTGACTGATTACATTGGGGCTAAATAACATACTGTTTTCAAACTTAGTATGCAGCTTATTCACTACAAAACTCAGTATGCATTTTATAGCAAGCAAAATACTCACCAAGTTTGAAGGCTGTATGTAATTCTGTTGAAAATTTACAGGTCAGATCCCAAAAAGTGCCAAATTTTGAAGTTTTCATGGACACAACTCAGGAAAAATTTGGACCTCTGAACCCAAAATCAACCTTGACCTAAGTTTTATTGTGAATAAGTTACTTACAAAGTTTGAGGACTCCACCCAAATTTTATTAAGGGTTAAGAAATGAGAAAGGTTTGGAGTTATACCCTTGAAATTTACACATAGTGTGGAGGATTATCATGAAATGCACCATTTCTTTTCATCTTTCAGTGCATTTACAGTTTTTGCTGGTTTGGGAGAAGAAAGAAGGCGTAGTCTTACTAACAAAAGTCAGGATGCTGGTAAGTATCAAATGATAATGCATCAAACTCAGAGTATTTTTGACAGCTATAATGTTTTATTTAGAAAAAGGTGCATTTTGGGGAATTATAAAGCAATGGGCAGATCTACAGATTAAACTGTCTTCATATTTATATACTTAACAACAAAAGAAACGCACCAATAACATGAATTCCTATGTACCTTAAAACTCAAAAGCGACTATCACTCAAAATACTTGTAGGAATATCTTGAAATTTTTACACATTGTTTCTCTTATCGAGGAGACCAAAAAAAAATGCAAAAATGATTTAAAAGGTTGAATTTTGAACCTTTTATGGTCCTACCTTTCAGTTCTGATACGGTAAAACAAATCCATGGTTTTATATTGGGTCCGTGTTGTTCATCTTTGTGTGTGAGTGTCTTCATTTTTCTTTTCTGTGCTGTACCCATGTTGTGTCTTTTGTTTGTTCTTGACTTATGACATTTAAAAAGACATAGATAGGGCTCATATGACATAAATATCGAGGGAGCTAAACAGCATTAAAGAAGTGGTGCATTTCTTCTGTTGTTGAGTATAGAAAAACATTAAAAACAATGACAGAGCCATATTGCACTTGTATCTGTGGATCAGTTCTATTTCATGGTGATATTGGCATATGTGATAATAAGACAAAGATATCAAAGATGCATATACCTTTCCATGAAATGACCAAAATGATTGATACATAAGTTATTATGATTATTTCTATGATATTCCAAATTATTTGGATTTTCAAGATATCAGGTGTTGGTTTCTATGGATTGGCACCATTGATGTGATGTCATCAATAAAAATTGTTTAACATGTATATAACATATGGCAAAATACAATATTTTAAAGGCCCTGCATCCAGATTTTTGTGCCCCAGTTTTTCAATTTGTCAGTCCTTCTGTCTGTCAACAATTTTTCTGTCAAAGATTTCTTGTTATCTATTTAAAATGAATATTTCAGATTATTTCAATTTTATATAAATTAATTTAATCCTGTTGCTAACTTTAGAAATAAAAAGTTATTTTGTTTTTGATAGAGACTTAATAACTATGCAACACAATAAGCTTTTCCTAACAGACTCCCTTGATATTCACCTATCAATAACAGAGAGTCCCATATACTGTAAATACTGGTTAGTGCATATACAATGTAGTAAAGGTTATGCAATTACATATGGTATAAATTAAAGACATTCATAATGATTTAATTTTTTAGAATCAGATTTAACAGATCCTGTTTCATTAGAAGATATTGAGAATGAAGATGAGTCTTTCCCGTCTAATCCAGCCACTCCATCTGATGAAGGATTTCAACAAACACAGAGTCGGGTCAGTAGTCTGTATCATGTAGACTGTAGAAGGGTCCAGTCTGACCTGTGAAATTAGACATTATTGCAACGGTCGAGCGAGTGGCAAAACTTTCATTTTAAAGAGATGAACTTTTACATCCCAAACCGAGGTCCTGAAAGAATGCCTTGGGCAATAGAACAAACTTTACACATTGTTGTTAAGTGATTGACAGTAGACCACAATGATGGTGTTCGTAGAATAATTGACTGACAATACTGTCATAAGAAAATTTCACATTTGATTGGTTGGAATAAAATGTAAAATCATCTAAGGGCAGTGCTAAATCAGTTGTTCCACATAATACATAACCAGTTTTTCGTGCTATGCAGTCAATCAGTTATCAATAATGTTTCTTTCTCTGCGGTTAGTAGGCTTCGGATGTAAAAGTACATCTCGTATAAATGAAACTTTTGCCACTCGCTTAACCGTTGCAATATAAATTGTGATCCTTGATTGCATGGGCTTGAAAACAACTTTCTATTAACAATGTCAACCTGTGAACCTTTAGATCAACATAATTTGTTATGTATTGTTTGTAAGCTTGTTTACTGATCACACATATCATTCACTTTACTATATTAAGGCCTGCATGGAGATGCAGATGTCCTACAGTTTTGTATGTCTGTCTGTCTGTCCATCTGTCAGTCAACATTTTTTTTCATTGAAGATTTCTTGGCTTGTATCAGAGGGAATGATTTAACATTTGGTCAGCATGGTTTGTAGTCATTTTCTACAACTTGGAAATGAAAAGTTGTATTGTAAGCAATTTAGTGCGCTATAGAGTGACAAGCTTCTAATTGCCAATAGTTTCAATTTAAATTCAAACTTTTTCACCAAACATTTCTTATTTTATTTTAGGAGAAGTTTTTAAAAGATACTTTTGAGAATTTGAATTTCTCACCAATTCCAAAAGACAGATTTGAGAGAAATCTTGAAGATTTAGAAAAACAGAATGGAGGGCAGGATTTTAGGATGAGCCTTTCTGCCAGGTTCCAGTCTAAAAACCCAAGGTAAAAATACATTGACTTTGTGAACTTTACTGAAAAATTAATACATTATTTACAAAAATGTATCATGTAATATTATCACAGAAATATGCAGTGAAATCTGTCTAAATTGAGCCCCTTGAGACTAAAGGTTTTTCACAGTTTAGACAGGTGTTTGGTTTACACAGGTCCAGAATACATGTAGATATTTAGCGATATTACAGTATATTTGGTTTATACAGGATTTTAGTTTAGTTGGGGTTCAGTTTACACATATTCTTACATATATGCTAATTGCAGTTATAAGTGCAATTGTATTACATCATAATCCCACAGAAAGTTCATATAACTTAAGTCCCATGTTGTTTTAGTGCAAAACTTACTGAAATTTTGGAAGTGGGAGGGGGACTTGCTATGAAATTAAAGTGTTATTGGATGGAAATGGAAGAACATTTTTCCTTTGTAGATGTTAAGTGGATTTATACATTAGTGCAATAAAACATTTCACTTGGTGCAATATCCCCAAAATATTCAACCCTTAATACATACATATTTTGTAGAAGTATGGCTGTACAAAGAACAGATAACTGGTATGATGTAAGTATTGTGTTACTATGGAAACATGTGCATGAAGAATTCGTAACATTTAACATTGCATGTCACAGCCTTCTGCAGCTAATTTACAAAAATGTTTAAGTAAAAGAGAGGAAGATGAGCATACTTATGTACTTTTGTTAAAATCAGCAGATTATAGAAAAGATTTTTAGCTTGCCGGGACGAATGTCCGGAGAGCTATTGTCATGGCCCCGGCATCGGCGTCAGCGTCGTCAGCAAAAACTTTAACCTTGCTTGTGAAATGGAGACCTTAAGAGTTGGGATGTAGATATTTAGTGTGTAGCTTCCTTGCAATGAGAGCTTTCTTTTGGCACCATATTTGTAGACATTTTGACCTTGACCTTGCCCTTATGGCAATTTTTAAAAAACTTTAACCTTGCCTCTAGAAGGCAGGCTTTCAGTTGTAGGGTGTTCATATTTGGTATGTGACTTCCTTATGATGAGAGCATTCTAGTGGTACCATATTTCTAGACATTTTGACCTTGACCTTTCCCTAAGGGCAATTTTTGAAAAACTTTAACCTTGCCTGTAGAAGGTAGGCTTTTAGTGGTAGGGTGTTCGTATTTGGTATGTGACTCCCTTATGATGAGAGCTTTCTAGCAGTACGATATTTGTAGACATTTTTACCTTGACCTTTCCCTGAGGGCACTTTTTGAAAAACTTTAACCTTGCCTTTAGAAGGTAGGCTTTTAGTGGTAGGCTGTTTGTATTTGGTATGTGACTCCCTTATGATGAGAGCTTTCTAGCGGTACCACATTTGTAGACATTTTGACCTTGACCTTTCTCGAGGGCACTTTTTGAAAAACTTTAACCTTGCCTTTAGAAGGTAGGCTGTTAGTGGTAGGGTGTTTGTATTTGGTATGTGACTCCCTTATAATGAGAGCTATCTAGCGGTACCACATTTGTAGACATTTTGACCTTGACCTTTCCCTGAGGGCACTTTTTGAAAAGCTTTAACCTTGCCTCTAGAAGGTAGGCTGTTAGTGGTAGGGTGTTCATATTTAGTATATGACTTTGTTATGATGAGAGGTTGATAGTAGTACCAAATTTGTAGACATTTTGACCTTGACCTTTCCCTCAGGGCAAATTTTTAAAAACTTTAACCTAGCTTCTAGAACTTAGTCATTCAGTAATAGAGTATTTATATTTGATACATGACATCCTTATGATGAGATGTTTCAGGAGGTACCATATTTGTAGACTTTTTGACCTTGACCTTGCCCTGAGGGCAATTTTTAAAAAACTTAAACCTTGCCTCTATAAGGTAAGCTTTGAGTGGTAGGGTGTTCATATTTGGTATGTGACTTCCTTATAATGAGAGCTTTCTTATGGTACCATGCTTGTAGACATTTTGACCTTGACATGGTCCTGAGGGCAATTTGTAAAAACTTAAACCTTGCCTCTAGAAGGTAGGCCTTTAGTGATAGGGTGTTTATATTTTGTGTATAAATTCCTTATGGTGAGAGCTTTCTTGTGGTACCATATTTGTAGACATTTTGACCTTGCCCTTGCCCTGAGGGCAATTTTTTTAAAACTTTTATTTTGCTTCTAGAATTAAGTTGTTTAGTGATAGGGTGTTTATATATGATATGTGACTTTCTTGTGAAGAAAGCTTTCTATTACTTTGGAATTTATTGTGCATTGAGGTTACTAGAATCCCCGGCGAGCTATGTTGTCTTCTGACAACTCTTGTTTTATACCTGATGTTTACAAAGTGACAAAACTGTATTAAGAATTTTGAAGCAATTGTTTTGTTTAATATTGGAGATTTTGTAAGTACACCTTTTTAAACACATATTCTTATGGCAGCTAATTTATTTTTTAGTATTTTACAGCAGATAGGGGTTGGAGGCAAGGGGTCAGCATTTGAAAAGTTACTTATAACTGACAGTTTTTATTGTCTCACCTGTGACGAAAAGTCGCAGAGGCGAGACTTAGGGATAGCTTTTCTGGCAGCAGGGGTGTCAACAATTGCAAACTATTGTGAATTAACAAGCTTATGTTAGTGGTAGGTCCAAAGTATTTAATGTGCAGTTGTATTAGTATGGGTACAACTCAAATCCCTACTTAGTTTATAGCCATGGCCCCTTAGTCAAGCATGAACGATCACTTAAAGTTTTAAGCAAGCAGTTTGTACAGCCTATACCAGTAGTCCTAGGCAATTGATATTTGACATGCAGTTGCATCTTGGGAGTACATACCGATACCACACCCAGATGGTAGCTCTGGCCCTTTAGTCATGCATGAACAATCACAAGTTTTTAGCAAGCAGTTTGTACAGCCTACATCAGTAGTCCTAGGCACTTGACATTTGACATGCAGTTGAGTCTTGGGAAGTACATACTGATTCCAATACCAGATGATGGCCCTGGCCCCTTAGTCACACATGAACAATCATTTTAAGTTTTTAGCAAGCAGTTTGTACAGCCTATACCAGTAGTCCTAGGCAATTGATATTTGACATGCATTTACATCTTTGGGAGAACATACTGATTCCACGCCCAGATGGTGGCCCTGGCCCCTTAGTCACACATGAACAATCATTTTAATTTTTTAGCAAGCAGTTTGTACAGCCTATACCAGTAGTAGTCCTAGGCAATTGATATTTGACATGCATTTGCGTCTTTGGGAGTACATACTGATTCCACGCCCAGATGGTGGCCCTGGACTCTTAGTCACGCATGAGCAGTCACTAAGTTTTTAGCAAGCAGTTTGTACAGCCTATACAAGTAGTCCTAGGAACTTGATATATACATGCAGTTGCATCTTTGGGATTACATACTGATTCCATGCCCAGATGGTGGCCATGGCCCCTTAGTCACGCATGAACAATCACTTTAAGTTTTTAGCAAGCAGTTTGTACAGCCTATACCAGTAGTCTTAGGCACTTGATATTTGACATGCAGTTGCATCATGAGGAGTACATACCAATTTCATGCCAAGATTAGGCCCTGCCCCTCAGTCATGGATTAGTGATCACATCATTTTTTTTAAAGGAAATTGTTAACACAGATGAAGAATTATATTTTATTTTTATGGCTGCTGCAGTAAATCAATGTGCAAATTTAAGTGATGCAAGGGGCGGGCAAGACATATCCTGTGTCCACAGTTTATGCAGTGGAGGATTACTTTTACCTTTCTTTACCTGAAGTTGACAAAAAAAAAAATACATGAAGATTACAAACAGTAAGAGATTTTGTTATAATGAAAACTTGTGTTTCAGCACATGTTGTCAGAACTTAAAGCCTTTAAGGAAACCTTTAAGATAAGACGGCCAAAGGTATCTTACATGGGATTTTATATTGGGATATTTATAGAACATGTCCGAGGAGCACGTACCTTTTTTAGTTTGTAGTTAATGTTGTAATTTTTCTACTTTATCCTACTGTCGGCCACTTGGTTTTGTTTCTGATATGAATTTATTTTCTTTTTTTCAAGAGGTTTTTGTTACAGGTAGCACCTTCCAAGAAACCAATTTTATTTTGGTATTTTTGAGCATGTGCCTACATTGTGCATGTGCATTAATGTTAAAAAATGTTTCATTTTTACTTAACAAGTAGAATAAAACAGGAATTTCATTTTCAATATATTATATTTAAATGATTGCTGTACTGTTTAGAAATAAATGGTTGAAAAATTAAAATATTTCGCTGAGTATGTTTGAAAATGTATTTTGACAATTAATTTGAGACTTATTATTATGAAAATAAAGATCTCCATTTTGTGGTTGAAAATAAAATTCCTGAGTTGGTTCAATGATTTGTTATCTGATTAATCCTGTCTGTGTGAGAAAAAGTAGAAAAACTATGTAGATATTTGATAATTGTGCTTTCTTAATCATTCTTATATTTTCTGAAGTTAGCAGACTTGAAATTTTAATTAAAAAACTATATTCCATATTTTTGATAAATCAGTACAGTGACAAAAATCAAGTTCAAATACAATTAAGGTTTGAAAGCTGACAGAACATATTTCATTGATGTTCTATTTTTACCTGTTTAAATCCCTTTATTTATAGTCATTTCAAAGAAGAAAATCTGAGATGGCCCGTGCTGTCGATGAAACCAGAAAGAAAATAGAAGCAGTAAGTCACAATTGAGATAATTTGTACAATTAAAGGTAGAAAAGGTGTGACATAAATTCCCATTTGAAAAAATTAGGAAATATAAGGTTATGTGACAACAAAAGATTCATTATCACATTCGGTAGGCATAGTAATTTTCGCTATTTCCTTGGTTGACAAAACACCACGAAAAGAAGTACCCATCTCAGTAGCAGTCAGAAGGTACTAATATTTTTAGTTGTTTTTAGAAATCGCAAAAATTGATACCCACGTATATATCTTAAGTAAATGAAATCACGAAAATTTGCAACAGCAAAAATTAATACATTTACAGTATCTGCTATTACTTCACATTCTAATTCAGATTAATTAAAGTTTTCAGCTTGGTTTTACAGTTATTCCAATTTATTCCAATTTACATTATCTTTTCTTCTTCTGATCTCATACTTTTGGAATTATCTAGAGTTTATTATTAATTAACTGAAATTGTTAAAAATCTAATATTTATTAACTTTTTACACAACTAAATCTTGTCATTTTAGTATTTTATGCACATTAAACATTCAATGCACTAAAAAGTTTTAGCTATCTTTTTCTATAATCTACAAAAACATTATGATATCAAGTAAAAAATGATGACACAATAATTACCCATGAAGTTAAGTATAGGAATATTTTACCAATTATAAGACACATATACAAAGATGTACAGTGAAAATACACAAATAGGTCAATAGTTAAGATAGCTTGACCTTGTACAAGATAGTCTACATTTGTGCAGGGTAGGCTGACTTTTTACATAATAGCATGACTTTGTACAGGATTGATAGCCTGACCTTTTGACAGGATTGCCTGACCTTGTACCAGATATCTATACATTGTACGAGATAGCTTGATTTTGTACTTAATAGCTTGACTTTGTACAGGATAACTTGATTTTGAACTTGATAAGCTTGACTTTGTACAAGATAACTTGACTTTGTATGGGATAAGTTAACTTCTTACAGGATATCCTGATTCTACAGTATAGATTGGCTTTATATAGGATAGCCCCACCTTGTACAGGGTATTCTCACTTTGTACAGGATAAGTCAACTTAGTACAGGATAGGATGACTTTGTATATGAAAGCTTGAATTTGCAGAGAATAACCTGACTGTACATGATAGCATGACTTTGTACAGAATATCTTTACCTTGTGTAGGAAAGCTTAACTGTACATGATGGCTTGACTTTGTACATGGTAGTCTGATCTTATACTGGATATCTGTACTTTGTACAGTATAGCCTGAATATACATGTTAGCTTGACTTTGTAATGGACAGCTTGTACAGGATATCATGACTGTACATGATGGCCCTACTTTGAACAGGATAGCTTTGCTTTATCTTTAAGTCATCTGCTAAATAGGTCACGATATTGGTCTTCTATTGAGAAGCAAATGTTCTTTAGTAGTCATTTCTATGGGATTATGTAGTACATGTACTAATAAAGCCTTAACAAAGATTTTACTGAATTGTCTCTTCTTTGATACTAATGTCTATTGATTTTAGATACATGTGTACTTCTAATTCAAATCAACAAAGTTTAAAGACATATTTGGTGTATGATTGTACATTTTTTTTTAATAATTTTAGATGGCATGGAAAGATGAAAGCCCAGAATCAGAACATGTAGACACTGATCTCTCTTCACCTATCCAGGTTTGTACTAGTTAACATGTAGATTGTATTATAACATTTTAGTTAATATAGAGGCCGTTATTAAGGATGTAAGGTGAAATTATTTAAAAAAAAAAAATTTTAAATTGATGATGTAAATGGAAAGAGCATTGGTAAAGCAACAAAAGCAGCTAAAAATATTGATAGGTTATGGACCTTGTTTTCAAGATATATCATATTTCAAAAATGGCGGGAAAAGGCTCTCTTGGACTTTTACCTTAGTATACTATGGAGATGTTATTGGTTACTTTCACACGGAAGAAAATCTACAATCTAATGAAATCTTCCTTACTGCATTTCAATGAGCTACTGAAGCTATTGGTGACAAGAAATTTGGGTGTAATGGGGACAAAATATATTACATAGAAAAAAATGGATAAAGCCAGAGAAATTTGAATGACTTATATACGAATATGAAGAACCTCACCTGATTAGTTCCTAAAAAAGAAAAAGAATGAAAAATATGAACAAGTTTCTTAAAAAAAAAGTTTTATTTCTCATGAACTTTTTATATGATTGATCATATTTTGGTAGTATTTCAAGAAAGGATTAAATAAAGTTGATGCATGCAACTCTCATGACTTATGTTGTACTCGAAAATATGTGATCTATGTGAATTTTTATCAAATGGTTATTTTGATTGATGCATTTTATCTGTTTTGTAGGATGTAACTTTGACCAGTTTTTTGCCAAAAGATGAAGATATTCCCCAAGGTTATATTTTTTATTGACTACATGTACATGTATATTTTGTTTACCTCATTATGTTACAAGTGAAAAAAAAAACAGTTTGATAGTGTCACTCAGTATATGTATTAAGTAAGCTGTGTATTCTTGTGTTCCAAGCAATGAAAAAGTCATTAACACAGTGTTAAATGGTTATGTTGAAACAATGAAAAAAGATATGGAGTACTTAAAATGTGTCAAATGCTATTCTTGATGTCATATTTAAAGCAAAAGTATTGTCGACATGTGTGAGCCTATTTGGTTAAATGTTCATTTTATGTAAAACTCAAGGTATGTTTGAAATATTTATAAAAAAAATTTTGTACATTATACATTGTATAGAAAGGAAGCAAGTTCACTGAATCAAATATGAGCCAAAAAGGGCTAAAAATAGCTGCTTCATAGTTGTCATTCATTAACCAATCATATCATTGTTTTCTGAAGTTTATAATAAAATATTAATTAAACATCATCATGAGGTGAAAGCATTAAGAAATAATTTGTGCTAACTCATATATAACTGGTTTAGATTGAGTACATTTTAACATTGTCAATCATAAAAGGCATGATACATCATAGGGGAGCATGTTAGGTATCTGTGAGGATTACATCATACATGTAGAAAAATAACATTATATGCTAGTGCTGTAATATTTTCATTGCATTGAAGGCCCAAGAACACCCAATACATTACGCATGAGCTGGTCAAACTTTGACTTGCCAAAGCAGACAATATTAGAAGAGAAAACGCCACCAAGCAAAAGTAGATCCATGCCTAGCACGCCTATAAGAAAAAGCACTGGTAAAATTCTCTCGCCACCTTACTCTGGCAAGCACAGAACACCACAGTGGCGTAGTCAGATTCCAACACCTGCTTATATCAGTAGATTACATAGGGGTAAAGTTGCCGACGCATGGAAAATGTCTGGTCCCCTGTTTATTAACATAGTGTAGTGTCATCATAGGCGCTTATACTAATTTTGAAAAGATATGAAAGTATTCCAGAGAGCGTTGGAGATAGATATTGAGCTTTGTGAATGTTGGCAACATTACCCAATATTTTATATAATACCTATTTATAAAGTATACATCTAACATGTGTGTGTATATATGTAGAAAAGGTGTGTACCATTAGATTGTAGAGGGATATCTTGTTTGATTTTCTATAGCAATCAGTTTGGGTTTGTTTTGTTGTGGCTTTAGTGTTGCACAATCCTTACTTTTAAGAGTCTTCTTGTATTAGAATATTTTTTCCCTTGGTATATTATGTTATTATTTGAATGAATGTTGTGACTTGGTATTTAGATTTGATTTGTCTCAGAACTAATCACATATGATATGTATTTTATTACTAATGACTGTCATTGTAAATGTCATTCAGACATTTTGATTTACATGAAGCTGTTCAATGTTTTGGACAGCTTGAGAGGAGCAGGTGATCTCTTTAAATATTTTTATGCCCTGCCTACGGGGACGTGTAGTGTTAAGGTCTGTCTCTTTGTCCGTCTGTCCAAAATTAGGTTTACCCACAGGTTTAAGTTCCTTTTCTGTGAAGGATGTATGATATTATCATAAAACTTTATATAGATATATGGTATAATTAAATTAGAATCA
>MJUU01062421.1:86826-106619 GCA_002080025.1 Modiolus philippinarum
GACACGGTACAACTCATCATACTTAAGCTTCAGACCAAATATCAAATCATTACTACATACACAAGCTGAGAAATCCTTGACGAAAGATGTTCCGGACGGACGGACGGACAGACAGACAGACAGACAGACGGACAAGGGTAAAACAGTATTACCCCCTCTCCTTCGGAGCGGGAATATAATAAGAGAGCTATAAATGAGTTTCTGTGTCTAGAAAATGTATTGGTCAAAGTACCACTAAATAGAATGATAGTAAAAATGGTCTAACAGCATGCACATCTAAAAATGTGTACTTGAATTTCTTGTGATTATTTGTTAAAAACGATTTTTTTTAGCTTCTAATGACAGAAATGTATTGGAAAGATTGTTGTTTAAATCCAATTTCCTGATATCAAAATAAGGACCTCTTTTTGGAAAATTCTAAGTGCCCTGCGCATTATAAAGGTGTACCCCACACAAAATGTTGCTGATTTGTGGATTCTTCAAAAAGAAATGTTTCAAGTTCATATGTAAATTATAATTGAACTAATATTTGCTTGCAATAATATCGGCATATAACATAAACTTACAATATCTTATATTTGCAAATATACCTGTAACGAATCTGATTAAATCTATATACAGTGCTTGGAATTATTTTTTTTATCGCTAGTGGTGAAGGTTTGAATTATTAGTTAATATCAAAAGATATAATTATGCTTAAACATTTTAAGAACTGATTATACCTAAATGTATCAATAATTTGTAAATGTTTTGAAGAATACAACACATTTTCCCTTGTTATCAAAATTTAGTAATTACATATGTTTTTGAATGGGTTTTTATTTTTTCTATAATTTTGTTTTTATTGTGTCGCCTGCATTCACGCAGTGGCGACATATAGGGATCACTGTCTGTCTTCTTGCGTCGTCTTCGTCCGCGTGGGCGTCACAAAAATTTCTGTCACAGTTTTCTCAGGAACTATGTATCCGAGCTTTCTGCAATTTGGCGTGGAGTATCAGTATGGGGACCTTTACAGTGTAATAGTGTTTGGGATCTCTCGCATGCCAACTTCCTGTTTTATGGAACTTAGAATATTTTTTGCGTCTTGAAAATTTCTGTCACATTCTTTTCAGGAACCACAGATCCCAGCCTTCTACAATTCAAAATGGAGTATCAGTATGGGGACCTATACTGTGTAATAAAGTTTGGGATCTCTTGCATGGCCACTTCCTGTTTGACGGAACTTAGAGAATATTTTTGTCGATCGGTGTCACAAAAAATTTCTGTCACATTTTACTCAGGAACCACAATTCCCAGCCTTCTGTAATTTAGCATGGAGGATCTGTATGGGGACCTATACCATGTAATAGAGTTTTGAATCTCTGGCATGCCCACTTCCAGTTTGACTGAACTTAGAATATTTTTCGAGTATTGAAAAATTTCTGTTACATTTTTCTCAGACACCACATATCCCTGCCTTCTGCAATTTGGCATGGAGTATCAGTATGGGGACCTATAATGTGGAAGAGGGTCTGGGATCTCTTGCATGCCCACTTCCTGTTTGATGTAACTTACTTACAGTGTTATTACGCAGGCGACATATGTCTTCCGCCACATGTCTTCCGTGGAAGACTTACTACTAAGTTTGGACAAAAATGCAAAGTGTAGAGAAATTAAAAAATCAAATGGAAAAAGAAAACATTTCCATCAAAATTTTTTTTTGTAAAATTATATAAAATTTATATATGCTTGGTTTTCATGCAAATAGCAATATATGTATATATTTATGTTTTTAATTTGCATAAATTTGTCTACAAGACATTCCTACAAAGAAGAGTAAAGTATGAACATGGTAACAGTAATGCTGATAATAATACATAGAATGTGGTCAATATATAACTAAATTTATACAATGTGTGCATGACCTGTAGAAAGTGTTATGTTTTTACAGATGAATGATAATATATTTGTTTCATTTTGTAGCCTCTCCATGTTGGGACAGGGAGTCAGAGACGGGAAGTGAAACCTCAAGTTCTACACACAGCTCAAAGTCAGATAAGAGATCAAATAGACCATCAACCCTTCGACTTGGAAGATCTGAAGTTTCTAAAAATGACACGCCAAAACGGGAGACAAGATCTCAGTCTCAGAGTTCTACTCATAGGTACATGAAAAGGACTGAAAGTTCAAAGGCCAAAATATCTAAAACATCTTCTTCATCAAATTTATCCACAACGACAAAAAGTGTTGAAGTACCAGATAACACAGAAAAGCCAAAGGGACCAGTTGCAAAACGTAGAAATAATTTTAGTAAGAAACTAGCATTTCATGCATCTTCTCCTAATTTAGCAGATGGTGATGCCAAACTGGAGGAAAAGCCTTCAAACCTTCTGTCGTCTGCTCAGCTTAGTCTATCTAGTAGTACTCCTGATCTGTTAGATATTGATACTCAGCCGAAGAGATACTCAACTGGTACTCCAAAGAGACCTCCTAGATCTTCCTCATCATCTCGTGGTGAAGGCAATGTTATAAAAGGTGGTAGATTATCACTTCCCACAAAACCTGCTGACTCTTCAAAATCTTCTAAAAGTGATAAAGACTTGATGCCCCCGCCCTCATCTACATTCCTAACTAAATCAAAACAAGATTATTCGAAACGAACAAAACAAGATGTATTCCTTAAACGTGCCACTCAGGCAAAGAGACACACGTCTAATGATATGACATTAGACCAGGCTAAGAGCATCCTGATGGGAAAGTCTGGCATTTTAGAAGATAAACAATCAAAAGAGGACACAATTTCTTCAAATAAATCCAATGATAAATCCATTGTTAGTCAGCCTGTTCGTAGTGCTACATTCCCTGTACATTCCATTTCATCAATTAATTCAACATATCCAGATTTCTCATCCAAACAAGACCCTCTCAGTGATCCAACTTTACAAGGAATTGCTTCTGAGATAGAAACAACTGTGTCTGAACTTAGGCGCAAAAATATTATTGATGCAGCCTTTCAGAATTTAAACGATTTAGATGCCAGTCCGTATGATCTCCCAGAAAGAGACGGGTCTCCAAGACTTGTAAAATCCAACAGTGTTAATTCTACTTGTATTTTACAAGATACTGTTACTACTAGTGCTTCTGTGTATACAAATAATAGTGCTTTACACTTATCTACAGATACTGAAATTCCTACAGAACCGAAAGTTTCAGAATCGGAGGATAACAATGTAACTATTGGTGTACGTGAACGTATTGCTATGTTAAATGCTCAGTCATCACCGCGTTCTTCAGATGGATCATCTCCAAGATGTTCTAGTCCCCGTATTACAAGTTCTACAAAAATTACCTCCTCATCGAATACCCCAACAAAAGTAGTGACAAATTTAAGTCCTCCATATTCTTCTGGTATTGGATCCAGTCTTGATTCTGATACTGCTACTAAAATGTTCTCATCTGCTGATGGATCAAGTCCTCCCAGCAGTAATGAAGATGTCACTCCAGTAAAGACTTCAGAAACCAGGTAAGGTTATGTTTTTTAGTGAACATTCATTATACTTAATTCTTTTTCCAGAAATATATGGACAGATTTTGTGTATTGATATTATTCGAGTGTTTTGACAGTCAAGTCAATATTGATGTTCATACCATTTTCATTTTAAGCCTAAAATGTAGGAAAAAGTTGATTGTTTTGCCTCAAAAAATTCAATGTAAGTTTATTTTACACTTTAATGCTTCCATTTCTTATAAAGTCTTGTACAATATTAAATAAGACACTTAAACTTTGATTCAAAATCTCTTGCCACACTTGATGATCATGTTTTTTGTCAACTTCATCAAAGCTGTGGTGACATAAAAATAGCGTTTTGGTGGAAATACATTTTGAGTTCGTCTCAACGAAGTTGAGGGGGACTACTGGAGTACCCCCGGCGTCCGGGTCCGTGTCCGCATTTTGGTTTATATCTTAGTAACTATGCAGTGTAGGGTCATCAAACTTTGCATGCAGGTGCATCTTGGGTTAACTCGCAGCTTCCAAGAAAATTAGGTCTCTCTGACCTATATTTTCCGCTTGAGTGGCTTGCATTCAAATTTACATTTTAGTTCATATCTCAGTTACTATGCATAGTACAATAATCTAACTGTGCATGTGCATGCATCTCTGTTGGTAGGTCAGCATCCCGGCAAAATTAGGTCACTTTAACTATATTTTCCACTTGAGTGACTTACATTCAAGTTTACGTCCGAGTTCAGATCTCGGTCACTGTACATGGTATGATCATCTAACCTTGCACATGCATGCATCTCTGATGGAAGATCAGCATCCAGGCAAAATTGGGTTGCTGCAACAAAGTGCCACAACGATGCAAACTTTGTAATCGTTGATTACCTATGTTTTGTTAAAGTGAAAAGTTTTTTTTTATACCCCGCCACACAAAGTGGCGAGGTATTATGTGATACCCTCAGTTGTCTGTTTGTCCATCCGTCCCCCGAAGGTTTCCGACTGATAAATTGTGAACGAAATGACTCAAGGTCTTCAAACTTGGTATGCAAGTTGTTTACTTCAAAACTCAGGTCAAGTTCGATTTTGGGATCAGAGGTCCAAGGGGTTCTGGAGTTATGCCCCTTGAAACTTTAAAATTTTGCAAATTTTAGGGTTTCCGACGGATAACTTGTGAACAAAATAACACAAGGCAGGGATCCAGAGATGCCACTTTTTTGTTGGTCATGACGGAAATTCTCAACTTTTGACCAAACTGAATTTTCACCTTTCGGACATTCAAAAAATTGTATGTAGAAAAATCGGCCATTCTACAAGAGAATGCATGTAGAATTTGACTTGAATCACCAATCAACTAATTAAATTTGATGTGATATGTCAACAGGTAATTATTAAATAAACATGTCATCACCTATAATCGGATTAACAGGTGATTGTCACACCTTTGTTGATTGCCAATTACAAATTAATTACACTTCTGTCGATGTGTTAAAGGGTTGTTAATTGAAAAACAGACGAGGAAAGCAGGTTTTGAGAAGTAATTTCACTTCAAAAGTGATATTTCCTCTTTAATTTCAACATTTTTACCGGCCCGTACTTTCATTTCTACTTGCTCACCGATCGCGCATGCGTGTACATAAATTGGGAGACCGATAAAATCCAAAATTACTCTAAGCAAAATAAAATTATTTTATTCCCATTAATTTTGTTAGTACCCCAAGAAGTCTTAAATTGAATGCAATGCATACATAACCACTTCGATTTTGTTCGAGTTTACAACACATGTGTCATTTGCGGTTAAATTTCATTTTGTCATCGAAGAAAACGTCCACTGAATTTTGACATTTGGACATCACTTTAGTTAATAAACATGAATTAGCAACCGGAGGAAGTACTTTCTTAACCACAGTCATCAAAATACGAGGCCGAAATCAAACGTTTGCTTTGAATACCCAACTTCAATCACCATCATTGAAAAAAAGGGGGAGGGGTAAAGTCGATGCCTTCAAATTTTCAGTCACATTTTTTAACCCACCAAAAATGACCGAAATGGGATGGGAAAATTTCCGGGTCCCTGACACAAGGTCTTCAAACTTGGTATATAAGCTGTTTACTTCAAAACTCAGGTCAAGTTTCGATTTTGGGTTCAGAGGTCCAAGGTGTCCTGGAGTTATGCCCCTAGAAACTTTGAAATTTTGCGAATTTTAGGGTTTCCAACTGATAACTTGTGAACGAAAAAACACAAGGCCTTCAAACTTGGTATGTAAGTTGTTTACCATAAAACACAGGCCAAGTACAACTTTGGGTTTAGCAGTACACATAGTTCTGGAGTTATGCCCCTTTTAACTTAGAAACTTTGTGAAACGTGGCGGGGTATCATGTAATGTACCATTACTATTTTTATACCCCGCCACACGTAGTGGCGAGGTATTATGTGATACCCTAAGTCATGTGTCCGTCCGTCTGTCCGTCCCATGAAGGTTTCCGACTGATAACTTGTGAATGAAATAACACAGGGTCTTCAAACTTGGTATGCAAGTTGTTTACCACAAAACTCAGGTCAAGTTCGATTTTGGGTTCAGAGGTCCAAGGGGTTCTGGAGTTATGCCCCTTGAAACTTTGAAATTTTGCAAATTTTAGGGTTTCCGACTGATAACTTGTGAACGAAATAACACAAGGTCTTCAAACTTGGTAAGCGAAGTTTTTTCCACAAAACTCAGGTCAAGTTCGATTTTTGGTTTAGAGGTCCAAGGGGTTCCGGAGTTATGCCCCTTGAAACTTTGAAATTTTGCGAATTTTAGGGTTTCTGACTGATTACTTGTGAACGAAATAACACAAGGTCTTCAAACTTGGTATGTAAGTTGTTTACCACAAAACTCAGGTCAAGTTCGATTTTGGGTTGAGAGGTCCAAGGGGTTCTGGAGTTGTGCCCCTTGAAACTTTGAAATTTTGCAAATTTTAGGGTTGCGTACTCATAACTTGTGAATGAAATAACATACTGTCTTTGAACATGGTATGTAAATTGTTTACCACAAAACACAGGCAAAGTATAATTTTGGGTTCGGCGGTACACATTGTTGTGGAGTTATGCCCCTTTTAACTTAAAAATTTTGTGAAACGTGGCGGGGTATATATAGTTTCTACAACAAGAACTAAGTTGATTATGAAATTTCTCACATCAAGTTAAATAAATTTTGTAAATGTTTGAAAACGAGGCTTGCCGAGTTTTTAAACATTTGAAAATTTATTTAACAAGATGTGAGAAATTTCATAATTAACGTGTTTAAGTTGTAGAAAATGTTTCTTTAATGCCATAATGTAAAGCACCGAGGATTATGTTCCGAATAGATTTGGCAGGAAATTCCACGCGAGTTGTTCTCTCACTAGTGACGAGAAATATTTTTATCACATCGGTCAGGCATTGGTTAAATTTGCTAGAAATTAGAGAACATGCAATACACCATTACTATTTTTATTTCTAACAGCCTAATTATGTTAACCCTTACCATGCAGGGACCGTAATATTATGGCCTGCCGATAAATTTCATTTCAACACCTCAATAGCTCTCAAAGCCTACAGAAATGTAATTTTTTCTGCTTGTATCTTAGAATTGACTATTTCTTTCAATATCATGTACGAAATCATGACGATTTTGGAAGGTCTGGTTGCTGCAGGCATGAAATTGCAGGCTGGGAATTTGAAAGTGCAAAAAAATTCACACATTTTTGACGGGGTGGGCTCCATTTTCGGGCCATCACCGTGCAACACTAGATCGCTGATCTCCAAATCAGTTTATAATGATAATAAGATGTAATACCTATCTTTAGATGAAAGTGTTAGTCCCTCAGACACATGCGTCATCTGCACTTTCGGTTTCGAAGTGCAAAATTGTCAAAAAATACAAATTTTGGGACCCTAGAATTACAAAACACTACACCCAGAGCACGTTTCTGCCTAACTTTTCATCCTAGGCTGTTAGGAATGACAAATGAGGTGCAACATTCTCAAAAAAGGCAGTGGCTGCGCGTCCACGCTGCGTGGACGCGTAGCCCACAGGCTGCGCGTACACGCATCCGGTTTTTGTATAGAAAAGGAATAATTTCCAGATATTCGGACAAAAGTAGTCGAAATTATAATTTTAAGATAAAGACAGAGTGAGTTCTGAAACAATTTCATGTGGTTACAACTTATGAAAAGTTGTTATTTATCTAAATAAATGATCACCTACGTGCAGATCAAATAAGAAATGAAGAACGAAAAATATCAATCTGAAAGCGGACACGTACAAGCGATATTCAAGCTGAACATTTCATAAGGCTGGATGTTTTATTTATTTTGCCAGTTATGGCGATTTGTAAAATAGCTTGAAAAGAAAAAGATGTCAAATTGTAGAGAATGTCTTTACATGAACCCGGACATACATAAAAATGAGGATGAAAAGTTACAACATGTGTCCATCTATAGTGGTAAAATAGTTTCGTCGAACTCACTAAGACAAAGGCCACTTGAATGCAAGATATTTTTGTGTCGCCTGCTGTAAGCAGAGTCGACACATAGGGATTACTCTCCGTTGTATTACGTCGTCGTCGTCGTCCTGCATCGTCGTCGTCGTCCTTCGTCGTCTGTCGGTTTTTGAATCCGCAACTCCTTCAAAACTACTAGTCCGATTCCAACCAAACTTTCAGGATATGTTGTTCACTTAGTGTAGTTGTGCACCTGATACTTGGAATTTTGATTTTACATATTTTAGAGGTTCAGGGAGCCAAAATTAATCATTTGTGAGTCTGTTGGTTTTGAATCCGCAACTACTTCAAAACTGCTAGTCCAGTTCCAACCAAACTTTCAGGATATGTAGTTCACCTGGTGTTGATGTGCTACCTGATACCTAGAATTTTGATTTTACATATTTTAGAGGTTCACAGAGCCAAAATTGCTCATTTGTGGGTCTGTCGGTTTTTGAATTCGCAACTCCTTCAAAACTGCTTGTCCAATTCCAACCAAACTTGCAGGATATGTTGTTCACCTGATCTTGTTGTGCATCTGATACGTAATATTTTGATTTTACAGATTTTAGAGGTTCACTGAGCCAAAATAGCTCATTTGTTAATTTAGGGTGTTAATTTGGTACTTTTTCAAAACTAGAAGTCATATTCCAACCAACCTTTCAGAATTTGTTGCTCACTGGATTTAATTGTGCACCTGATACTTAAAATTTTGATTTTACAGATTTAAGAGGTTTACTTGGCCAAAAATGGCTCTTCTGTAGTGCAGGCGACACAAGTGTTCCATGGAACACCCATCAATTTTTCAAAATAATAATGTCTATCACAATTTACACAAAATTCAAAGTTCTGTAAATAAATATTTACTATATTAAGTTTATCATCTTCTGGTGTAAATTATTGTAAATCGGACCACGGCTGAAAAAGAATCTTATTTCCTTTATTTTCTGGAAGCAACTATCGCAAAAGTGACTGCTTTATAAAATGCCGGTATAACGAAGTATAATTTCCAATTTATATTCCAATAATTTCTAGCATTGGTTGTTATAAATTTCAATATAGTAATTATGCAGAGAATAAAAGTTATATCTGCAATATTAGCTTTTCGGGTTTGATTTTTCTTATTAAAAATTCCAGTTGACACAAAAAAACTTGTTAACTTTCGACTTTCAGGTAGATTGTGATGTCAAAGATTGTCGGAATTTCCAGACATTTCTCCTGTTTTATACAAGAACCAGAAGCGTGGAGGCGAAGCCTATGGGCTACGCATCCACGCGGCGTGGACGCCAGCCACTGCCTTAATAAAAAGTACTTTTAATTTGTGGTATGTCAACATCGGCCATTTTGCGGGCCAAAAACACAAACATATTGTATTTTCGGCTTTATTTAGGGCTCTAAGTATCTCCAAATGCAGATAAAGAAAAAAATACACAGAAATAAGAAAACATGTTAAAAAAAGAAGCTACTACTGAAATTTTGTTTGATTAGAAGATTGGTCCTTATATAAATAGCCATTTTTATGCATCTAAATATCCATTTACCTGTATAATAATTATCCCTCATATATTTTCAGAAAATCTATAGACTTTTCTAATGATGACAATACTGTTCCAAATATTAATGGTATGTTAATATATCTATTGTTTATGTTTTTGATTACGAGATGAAATACAATGTAGCTAAAAATGAAAGGATCTGGTGTAAATGTGCTGTTTTTTGGGAGAAAATGAATCGTATACATATACTGTAAAACATAAAACTGGAAACACTCTTTTTATTATTATTCTTGATCTTGGAGGTACCATTAAGCTTTTTAAAAATGAGTAAATTATTCATAAATACAAAGTGACCCTATAATATTTCTTCACTAAATGTTGATCAGAATTATATTTCTATCATGTTTATAGATCAATCTTCAATATAAAAGGTGAAATTCCAGCTCAAATGCTTGGCAAAGAAATTGGTTGTGAAAGTAGAATTACAAAAATTGGAAATAATACACACAAAGTAAAATTGTCATTAGAAAGAAATTTACAGCAAAATTTAATAGTGTATAGAACGATTTTACTAGAATAATTGATTTATTTCTAATTTGTAAGATGAAAGTTTTTTTTTTTACAGACTCTTAATTTGACTAATAAATACATATAAAAGCAAAATTTTAATTGAAATCTTTGCATTGTAGAGTAATATTTCTTTCTTATTAGTTTGATAAATACTGAATATTTTATGTTGAATTTTCTAATTATTTACATAACTCTAAATTATTATTAATAAATTATTTTTATACTTATAGAAATAGACCAAAACAATTTCCATTTATTTTTACAAGATGATGGATTGAAAGTGATTACAGAAATTTTTAATAAGGTGAGTAAAGTAGGAAACATCTTTGAGGCTGTGATTTTAAATGTTTTTATTCAATGTATGTATTGACATTCAAGATATTAAGGACCAGAAGAATCAGGTTTACAAAGAGCTCAACACTAGAGTCAGTTGTGATTTTAGATTCTGTTGTCTGTCTCGTGTTAGTTGTATAAATATGTCCCTTTTAATTATTAAAAAGGTTCATATAATTCTTCAATGTAAGTAGCGAAATCATTTATAAATTGGAGATCACGAGAATTACATTATATTTAATTAAGGCCATCATCAGAATATCCTGTATTAATGTGTATAAAATAACTACTTTCAGATTCATTTACTTGAGAAAAAGGTAGAAGTGTTAGAGGAAGAAGGAAAAATGGTAAACTTTTATAATTTATTTACCAAAAATAATCTAATATTCATGTACTGTGGAAGTACTTTTATTCGTGGACATTAATTTTCGTGGTTTTCTAAAATATCACTATTTCGTGGGCACTTAAATTCGTGGTATCGAATTCTTTGTATTAATACTCTTGGGAAATATTGATTTTGTTGGGAACTTTATTTCGTGGTTTACGCGAACCACAAAATTCACGAAAATTGGAACCCCACGAACAATAGTACTTTCACAGTATATCAATACTTTATATACAAAAAAATGAAAACCAAAAGACAAAGAAAACACTACAAAAAATAAAACAAAACATTTGGCCCGAACCGCCATGGACGTCGCCAACCTTTTTATTTGCCCTTTTTGAAGTTGATACATAGTTTGGCATCCATCACTTGAATAACCCTCTACCTCCAACTGTTATCATTAGTCACTTGGGTGTTTGAGTCATCCAAGTTTGTCTGTATAACAAATCTTTGTGATACAGTGGAGAAATAACAAAGGACTTTGTTGATGTGTGTTGCCTGTTGCGTCACAAATTGAGTTTACTGATGATGGGTTATATCTGACTATCAAATGTACAGTTGATGGTTTAAATTATTTTAAAAACTACATTTGTACTATTAAATCTATAATGAATTAACTGTTACAAATATAAACAACTATAAATGTTTAAATCCTAGAAAATACTATTGCATATGTAAAGTAATTTATAACAATTTATGACAATAAAATTTTGACAAAATGTAAGTATTGCATTAGATCAAGTTAACAATTATACATGGAAAGGGCCAGATAATTGAAAAATATCTAATATTTGGAAATATATGGTTAAAAAATCGAAATAATTCATATAAAATTATAAGTAAACTCCTTGTTCCCTCTCTTTATTTAAGCAAAAACTGGAGAGGCCCATTATTTTTTTTTTGCGTTAAATAAATTGTAATGTAAATTGTAAATTTCTATAGATTTAATTTGAAATTTATGGTACGTTTAGTTCAAATTTCATTAGTGTTCAAGTACTTAGAACTAAATTATTGCTCAAATGTGTTTGATATGATTTAACTATAGTGAATTTAAATTTTACTTACAGAAAGATGAAAGAATAAAGAAGCTTGAGAATCGAATTACAGATATTTCCAATTAACAATATGAAACATAAATGTGTTAAAATCTTAATTCTTATTTTGTCTTACATGGTTATAAAGAATTCTTTCCCCTCCGTCTTTTGGTATCATGCTCCCTGTCCATCATATTGGTGATACAGTTGAAGAGAAAAGAGCAAAACATTGCAGAAAAGGTCTTATTTTCACAACTCAAATCTTGCTAAAAGAGTGTTGAATTTGTTGAATGTTTAAAAAATGTGATTCATAAATCTGGAATTTTTATTATTTTAATGAATAGCATTTAATAAAAATGTTTTTGATCATTGAAAAAAAATATATTCTACACTGTTTTTTTGGTCTTTAATCAATTAAGCAACAGTGTTTAAAATTTCTTTGTTGTATTTTTATAGCATTTCATATTGACAATGATTCATAATGTCTGCAGGTGTTTAAAAAAAAGAAGAAGATTTTTTTTAGCTCATCTGGCCAAAGTCCATGTGAGCTTTTGGAATCACTTGGGGTCTTTCTTCATCGGTCTGTAAATCTGTACAATAAATTTGATTCAAAGATCTTCTCTGAAACTGCTGGGCCAACTGTAACCCAATTTGGTCTGTATCATCACCAGGGTATGCACTTTTTAAGTCCATAGACCAAGCCACATGACACCTGTTTCTGACGGGGTAAAAATTAATAGCATGATGAGACCTATCCACCCTTTAATTTTGGAGAATGTCTGATAACTCGTTGCTGAGTTCATGTTATTTTTCAGTAAATTTTTCGTTTATTTGTTACTTTTTGTCTGATAGAAGATATAGGGGAAGTTGGAATTACATAGGTAGTCAGTGTAGTAAGATCTATACACCCTTTAATATTGAAGAATGTCTGACGACCTATATAGGAACTATTGCCACTTTTTTGTAGAGTTTTTATTATTTCATATGTTCTTACCTCTATTTTAAAAACTATTTGAGCTAAAGCTTAAGTTTGAATTGCAAAAGTGTTATCAAGGACTACAATTTCTACATATGTCCAAGAGTTTAGCATCTCTTCCAAGATAGCTGCTACCGGGGATCATAGTTTTACATTGGACTCTGTAGGAAATGTCTTAAACTGTGTGAAAAATTTTGATTTAATTTTAATATAATAGTCCCTTGGTGGTCCCCTGCAAAATTTTAGATTTTTATGTTCCTACTCTAAGATGGCCCTCAATGGGAAACATAGTTTAACACAGGGACCCTATGGGAAATGCATTCAAAGATCTTCTCCTCTGAAACCACTTGAACCATATTGATTAAAATTTAGTATAATAGTTCTATGTAGGTCCGTTCAAAGTTTGTGCAATACTAATAGAGAGAGGTTTAGTATTTTTGATAATCATGGTAATTAATTATTCAATGACATGAAATAGATGGGATTTTAATCTTAATATTTTGTTATGGATGGAAATTGATAATTTTACAAAGTGCTTTTTGTATTTTCTGTTAATCTTATTATTTTTATGCAAATTGCATTTTGCTGACATGCTTTTGTTGCATTCCCTTTCTTATCAGAAAAGTCAATTCCTCAGTAAATGATCTTTCTTGTACAGCGCAAAAAAATTGTCTTAGAGAAAATTGAAAATTTAAGTTTCATTTGTATTTTTTTTACGTAAACCTTGTACCTTTTCAAATAAGAAAAGTAAATACATGGGAGTGAATATATTATGGAGCTTTATTTTGCATTTCTTTTTTATATGTGTTTATATGTGTTGTCGAATGCCAAATCTTTATAAACCACATATTTTTCTGTTTGTCTTTCTGTAAATTACTTCCTCATTGTGCCAAATATTTTTGTTAGAAAATTTTTGATGTATCTAATTTGCATAAACATTCCACAGAATTATGGCAACTATATTTTTGCAGTTGTATAAAATTATTATGTATTTTATTTTTATGCACAAAAAATTGATGAATGAATTTTTATCATTGTATATAAATGTAATAAATGTAAGAAATGTATATATATATAAATTTAGAATTCATGATTGGTTCCCATGGAATTATGATCAATGATCAATAATGTCTTGCCATAGATTGGGAGGTAGATCTGCTGTCAAATATGTGTTCATCATTTTCATATGCATGTGCTTGCAGGTGTTTGATTGAAGTTAATTGATGTCTGTTTGGGAAAAATGTGTGTTAGTAGATACTCTTTTCCTTACTGCGAGACCACCTTTCTCACCCGACTTTTAAAAATTAACACTTTCTTTTCACAATTCAGCAAACTAATAGTTTACACTGGGAATCAGGATTTCATCAATTTTAAGTTCTCTTGAAGTTTTGGATTTCAGGATTTGAACAAAATCAACAAAAATAAAGTCTTGATTCCTGGATGAGACCTTCCTCCCCCATTATACATGTAAATGTTAAAAGTTGTCATCAAATGTTAAGACTTTGATTTTTCATGTGGTTAAGGGCAGGGTGACCAATTCCTCATTCTCAGGTTATTTGATTTATTTCATCGATGTTTGTAATAGCTAATGCAATGTTTGGTTAGTGTGTGCTTGGTTTAATTTTTTTATGCGAGAGATTGTATGTTTGATTCCCCTTTCAACAATTTTAACGTGTTCAGCTTAGACTAATTGCCAAAGACATTTGTTTTTTCGTTTTTTTTTTCTTCTTAATTTTGTGAAAGATAATATAATTATGTTTTTTTGCGCAGGTATTTCTTTTTAATGATGATAGTGAAAAACTTTGGTCTCTTATCTCCCTGTATCAAGTTAGTTATACGTGGTCAAACTGGAGATAATTGTAAGTCTCTTATGATGCATGCTCATTATCTATTCCTTGCACGAATAGTTATTTGTTGTACACAACGAGACTTTGAAGGTGGAGTTAGATATGAACTGATTGTATCGCTTTTACTGGAAAAACACATCATGCGTGATGTGCTATCACTTTGTGACGTTTCTATTGGACCACTGTGAGATCTCGTTGTCCGTGATTACATTTGTGACGTTACCTAGCATGGTGTTGTTATTTGAATATTTGAACAAAACAGCGACGTCACAAACAATAAAGAACAGCAGTTCAGCATTAAAAATTCACTGCATTTATTTTTGAAAATCATAAGAGAAATATAGTATATCCTTCCGGATCAAGTGGATTACGATATTTCTCCAGTTCGAGATAGTTAAATTTGTGATTTCAACATGCGAGCTTTAGCGAGCATGCTAAAATCAGAAATTTAACTATCGAGAATGGAGAAATATCGTAATCCATGAGAAAACGGAAGGATATATTGTTTCTCCAATGACTTCTACTGAGTTTCAGGTGCATATTCAATGGTTCAACATGGTTGCCAAAGTTTGCTGCGCAATCTGAAAGCCTAGTAACGATGACGTCACAATAGACTTTATGAATGAAATGAAACGTTGCGGGAAACATCACACAGAAATTTAACCAATGTGTGGTTTAAAAATAATACATATTTTTAACCAACTGGGTTAACACGCTTAGAATTGGAGAAATAGTTTTAACAACTCGAAAGAATTGTATATCGCTGGATATCAACTCTCGTTATGTAATTTCAAATATAATAAACTCACCGTAGGCTCGTTTATTATATTTTGAAATTAAATAACTCTAGTTGATATCTATTGATATACAATTCTTTATTGTTATGAAAACTATAATAAGAATATCAATAGCCTCTTTTAGTATTAAAATTATCTCCTCTTTTGACCATATATAACTAACTTGGTACAGGGAGATAACCGACCAATGTTTCTCATTACGATATGTTTTGTTTATTCAAAAGAAAAATTACAATGTATATCATCAGAGACATATAGATACAGAGATAAGAAACTCCTGGTTAGTCCTATTTAGAAAAACTGTAAAAGCATGCATATACGAGATTTCCCATCATATTTGTTAATTTCAGTTGCCAATTCCTGCAGTTTTAATTAAAAACTGAACAGAAAGGTCCATTAAAGGTTTTACTTATCGAATATAGACAAATTTGCCTGGTAATATCAGGTAAAAAAAATAAATGAATGACGATGCATCTCTTTGAACAATAACATAACCATCAGAACATTTAGCCTGTACAGGTAAATTTGACCAAAATTACACAGAGTTCCAAATGTTGTGTTGCATCATGGGAGCGAGATTTCACACAAATGTTCAGAACTTCAACAAATTGCTAATCTTTGTTATCTATATGTCTGGTATTATGAATTAGTGCTACATACACTTTACAAGGTTGCATAACAAATATTTGTGTACACATCATAAGGTTGTTACTGAATATTTATACCTACATGTACACTTTATAAGATAATTTGGTCAAATTAATCTACAACTGTCTAATTTCCATTTAAAATATTAATTGATAGAAATCAAAGCACATATACATGATAAGCCATGATACTTTGTTCTATAGAGTTTAGTATTGCAAAATCAGTTACACCTAAGCTCCACTCAAAGATTTCAATCACATGGAGTGATATATACATTATAAAAACATGTTGTGTACAATGGAGTATATAAAAATTTGTTTGGTTTCAACTTATCTGTTTTAAGAGAAATTATAAATATGCATAAAAATATGCTGCATTCAGAATTTAATGCAAATTGATGTACAATCAAACATAGATAAGAAAATTGTTATGTTTATTTGCTCGCAAACGATTTGTTAACAGAAATCAAAATCAAAGCTCAGATAGAGCTAAAACTCGAAAGCCCAGAAAATCTACGCTGGCAAAACTTCGTAGCCATCCAAAGAACTGCTGCATATGTCTGCATGTATTAAGTTATTCCGTAATACGTGAAAATAATCGGATTGTGTGATTTCCTATGCATGTCGATTTCATTGCAATACACATGTCACAGGTAAACAAATGTTATTTTCATCTTTGACAAATTACTGTGCAGCAAGCGCGTTGATCCGAGACGCAATATTAAAAAAAAAATGAGTAATTTGATAAACATGCATATTGTTTTCAATTTAATATAACAACACCGTATTCAACTCAAGAAAATGAAGAAATATAACTCAAATACATAATGTATACGATTTTGAAAGAAACTTGCGCACTATATTTTATCGGAAGCATAAAGATCATCTTTTAGAGCTGTTAATAGGCTTGAAGCCTCACTTGGTTTTTTCTTGTCATTTTTACAACTCTCCAGCCATTTCCTGGTTTTCGAGTTAATGAAAGTACATTTTAGGTACAATGTGGTCAATAAACAAATACCAAACAGGTAATGCTAATCATAACATCCATGTTTAAATACTATATTATTAAGAAGATTTTAAGAACAAAATGTCTTTCCTTATGAAAATGAATCAAGATATTATGAGAGATATGGAAAGAATGAGTTTTATAATATATCTCGCAGTATATTGTTTTACTAGATAGATTGATTGGATGTATTTTAAGTCACATGACTTGCAATTTAAATATATCGGAGGTTGTATTATATATTTATATCTTTTGTAAAAGACATATCATTTTATACATTGGGCATTAGTTTGTCTATGTGTAGGTAGCATTCCAAAATATTTATAAAATTTGTGTAGAGTGAAATTCTTATTTTTACAGAGAATTTTATAGCTAATGAAAGTAAGTGTTTACAAAACTTCCTAACAGATTTTTGTTAACTTCAGTGACTGTAAAACCAGGGATTTTTCAACCTTCTCTCAGGGGTGAAATACACATCCTGGAAAACTGGAAAAACCCTCGAATTTCATTTGGAACTTCAAGGACCTGGAAAAGACCTCAAATTTTTAAATTATTTGGAAATGTCCTTGAAAAAACCTGGAATTTTATGAATTTGATATCGATAGGTGGTATGTAAACGACTTCTGGAAAATAACTATCATGACATAGAATTTTGTGGACTATTTTGGTCCTTGAAAATGACTATAATATCCTTGAAAGTCCTGAAAAGGCCCTTGAATGTGAAAACATCAAAACAGTGGCAACCCTTCCATTATCAATGAGATTTATGTGAAAATCATGGAGTCTTCTCTAATTTTTTACCCCAATTTTTGTTCTCAAATTGTGTTTTTGTCAATTAAAATTTCTCCCAAGTTCGTAAAAATGCTAAATCCCAATGCATCCTGAAACCAATGAAAAATATCTGAACTAATTGAATTTAATTCTTTATTTATCTCAAGAGAATTACTTTATATTGAATATAATTTATGTTACAATTCATTTTGAAAAAAAATGTGATAAACCAGTAATATATTATCAAAATTGAAGCAAAAATATTGTCAAGTTTCATATTTGATCAATTAAAAAAAATCTATTATTATGTTATGGTGCAGTGGTCCATGCTGTCTGTTTCCAGCATAACTTTTGTTCTAGTTATTGATCATAGTGAAATTTAATCATATTGACACAAAAGGTAGATTGCAATCAATTTAAAAAAGTTTGTGGCCTCTCCCACTTCAGAATAAGAGGCCAAATTGTGAAATTTTCTTGCATATTTCATAAATAAACATGGCACCCAGTAACAATATTTTTGATACTTAAAATCATATCCAAAAATTTTTATTGCAAACTGATCTAATGCTGCTTTCACACTAAAACGATTTGATTCGCATTCGATGCGTAGTAAACTAATGCGTATTAGTTATTGTGTTACTCAAAACATATTTGTAACGTTGCGTTCGATGCACATTATATGTACGTCTGAATGCAGCATAAGTATATATAAATAAATAATACAGTGATTTTGTTACAGTATCTTTGAAAATTGGTATAAATTAATATCTTTTATTACTGGGACACTTGTTCAGATACTTGTGAACAACTATTTGTTTACTATAATTGATATGTATTTCAGTATAATACTGTCAATATGAGAGATAATGTTGTCTTATTTATAAAACACAGTTCAGTGCTATGCAGAATGTACATAAATTTTCATGCCTAAATTTGTTAAAAAATCAACTGCTCAGATATTCATCAGAATAAATTTATACAAATTTTATGTTGTTTTTATTATCTCCCCTACCTTAAACTAAGGTGAGCTTTTGCCATGGCTAGGCATTGGTCGTGTAGTTTTCTTTCAAAGAACTTCTCCACTTAAACCAATTTCAGCCAGATATGATCATAATAGTCCTTAGGTGGTCCCATTCAAAAGGTTGCATGAATTTAAGCTTACCTGACCCAAAAGGTCAGTGTGATCTATTGCCTTCACTTTGTGTCCGTAGTCTGTTAGGTTTTTATACGACCGCAAAAACTTTGCGGTCGTATTATGGTATGGCCCTGGCGTCGGCGTCTGTGGACAGCATAACTTTGGTTCTAGTGAACAGATTGTTACCAAATTTTAGCATGATGTTTGTTGGCACAAGCTTAAGCCCGGGTTCTAATTTCACGTTCCCTGCCCAACCCGTTTTTGAAAAAGAGGCAAAAAAGGGGCCAAAAAGGGGTTAAATTAGGTATTTTCGTGTCTGTGGACAGCATAACTTTGGTTCTAGCAGACGGATTGTTTTCAAATCTTAGTATGATGTTTCTTGGAACATTCTAGAGAAACTTTTTTTTCCTTTAGTTTTTGGCCCCACCCATTTCAGAATTAGGGGCCAAAAAAGGGTTAAATTGGGTGTTTTCACATATTTGACTGTAGAATCTTAATTGTTTATTGGATTTTGATGGGGTTTGTTTCAGGGTGCTCCTGAGGAAATTTCCAATCTGGGATATGCCAACGGATTTCATGTAGCATGTACTGCTCAAGAGATAAATGGGGCCCAACAGGGGCTAATCTCAAAAAAAATATTTTTTTTTTATTTTAAGTCCGATTTTGATGCAGTTTTTTTCAATGGATTCCTTGTGAAAAATTAATATGGCACTCAGCTATTAGATTTTTGGTAACTTGTTTCCTTTCCCAGCTATGAGGGGCCGAAGGGGCCAAAATTGCGAATTTGCAGATTATGTAGAATTTCTATTTTTCAT
>MJUU01062422.1:15580-72772 GCA_002080025.1 Modiolus philippinarum
TAATAATAAAAATTTATAACTGTATCAGGATGCTGATACAAAAGTCTCCCAAACGAACTCCCAAATCAGAAATCTTGGCTAAAAATCACTTCCACACATCGTAGGCAACCTGTCTACTGAGTTTCATTTAATTGTGAGCACTTTCAATTTCCCCGCCTTTTTGCCGTTTCCATGGCAACGGATGCCATTTTGGAGTCTTGGACACCGGAACCTATTCCAAATGTCCTAAGCAACCTTCCTGTAAATTTTTATCCAATTCCGAGCACTTTGATTTTCCCGCCTTTTTTGCCGTTTCCATGGCAACCGGTGCCATTTTGAAAATTCTAAGACCTGTTTGCACTTCTTTGTATAGGGTTCCACCTTTCTATGAAGTTTGGTCATGATTGGACCAGTAGTCTCTGAGAAAATGGTCGGACAAATTTTAGGCGGAAAGAGAAGAAGATGAAGATCAAGAATAAAAAAAAATAATAAGAATTGAGTAAAAACAATATGTCTCCCCAAACTTCGTTTGGGAGACTTAATAATAAGAAACGGAGTGAACACAATATGTCTCCCAAACTTCGTTTGGGGGACATAATAAACGAGCCTTTGGCGAGTTGATATCCAACGATATACAATTTTTTCGAGTTGTTAAAACTATTTTCATATGATTTTCATAAATATATGCAGTGATATTTAGTTATTGGGACCACCTGTTCATAATGCCCACATATCACCATTTAACAATGCCAAGTTTTGTTGCAATTGACTTAGTAAGTACCTTGTGTTTTGTCTATATATTGTAATTGTTCACTAGTTTGAGACACCTGTCCCTTTGACGAGTAACGGATGACAGTGATTGTAGTGACTGTAAGAGTACCTTGCCAGTTCAATATATATTTGTCGACGACCCCACATCCATTAATAAAAATAACACGGATGTAGCGTTATTCGACATTTAGCAATGAATTCCACTCCAATGGGCCGTCTTGAAGTTACAGTGATGTATGAAGAAAGCTCATTGTTGAAGGCCTCTTTGTGACGTTAAGGTGGAGAACATTTATTAAAGATCCATTGCTTGGTTCCACCATGCATTTGTAGAGATGTTATCACATGTGCATTTACTTCATATCCATTAATTGTTTATTTCAGAGCCTATTGCAAAGTAATATTGATGTTACAGTTTCTTAAGTATGTTGCTTTAGGTAACGAAAGGGAAAACCTCTAATCATTCGTTATTTTATTGAAGAGAATGAATCTGAACACCAGAAAATGAATTGAAAAACCGATCACTTCCGGAATGGACTAATGAGATGTCCTCAGTGAAATGTCTAATCCACACCGAATCGTTTTGTTCCAACTCTGCCATCATCTCCATACATAGCTGCTATCTGCGAACTATTTACCACCATCTCTATGTGAACCTCTTGGTTTGATTCGCTAAAAATGGTTGCTGCTAAAGAATAAATGTCCTTTACTGGGGCAGTAAAGTGATCGTGTCGATCATCATATCCGTTGCCTATATTGGTGATGACTTTGTTGAATTCGATGGTTGCAATGTCCTAATTTGAGGTCGGGGGTTTGTAATTGGTTCATCGATCCTGCAAATAAAAAGTATTATTTCATTTTGGCTTAATTTATTGGCTCCAAAGAATCGCTTAACACTTGATTTGAATTTCACTTGACATCCAGTAGACTCAAACCAACTTAATATCTTACACTGTTTTACAAAATTTTGCTAAGACTGTCAAGATCGTGATAAAATCAAAATGAACAAACAAGATCATAATATATTTGCGAGTGCATTACCTAAAGCCGAAAATACATGTATGTACATTTCAGTCGTTTTATTTAAGATCACTACAAGGTACTAATGTACGATTCCAAGCTCGGATATTAAACATTGTCAAATCAGGGCAGAGTGGAGGAAAAAAATAAAAGCATTTTGTGCCCTTCCACTTTTCAATCGTCGATACTTTGGTATCGCCTCAATTTCAGATTGTCCGTGCCAGTAAGAAGACGTTCTCGCAGTCTGTTAAAATCAAAATAGAAGATTTTCATATTTACGGGATGACTGCCATTCAAGGAGGTAGACCGAGATTAAGGGACATAACTCATTTACATAAGTATATTCTAAGCTTCCAAGTAACATAGATGATTTTTATTCTTTTTCACATAAATGCTTAAAAATTATCAATTAAACTGTCGGTTTCAAACGTCTTACTGATTTAAAGAGTTATCTTCCTAAACCTAGGTCTACTACCTTAAGCATATTTTTTTAAGGGGCGTTACTCGCTAACAAATGAAAATGTGGTTTCCGGTCTCATTAGGGAAAAAGAAGTCAGTAAGCATTTTCCTTTGAAACAAAGAATTAAACGAGTAGCAAGTAAAACAATTTAGCCTTGTCTAGTACCAAAAATAGTCTGCAAACCAAGATCGTTGCATGGAATCAACGACGGGTTTATTTAAACGCCACAGCAAATCAGGATGGCAGATAGCCCAAAAGTTTTGAAATCGCCAGCATCTCGAGGAACAAAAAAAAACCCTTTCAAACAAAACTTTGATTTTATAGGTAGCAGTATTGTAAAGGTTCTCCCGATATGACAAAAACAACAAAACTGCAATAATAAACAATGAAATGCGCATGAGACAACGTCTCTATAAATACAGGTAGAATCAAGCAATGGAACAACGCTTTTATTATTGCTCTTCCTTTTGAAGTCACCATTAAGCCTCAACAATCAGCTTTGCTTATATCTTGAACATGGTAAGTTCAAGACGACCTATGACACTGGTTTTAGTGTAATTCATTGCTACATGTCGAATAATGCTACATAAGTGCTGTTTTTACCCATGAATTCGGGATCGCAAACAAACATAAATTAACTGGCAAAGTGTTCTTAAAACCGCTGCCATCAGTTGCCCGAGTATTATTTACATGTTTGTGCTTCAGTCAGTGTATGACACTCGGTAGATGTCCTTGGCACTGGATTTGGCTTCCTATTTTGGTATTTTTGGAAATAAGTACCTCTTTTTGGACTACTTTTGGATTATTGCTTTTCATATTTTTTTATTTTAATGCTGCTGAAGAGAGGTTTCTCCTTGAAACACGTGTACAGTATAACGAAATTCACTGTTTTTTTATGCAACTTCGGTATTTTTTGTATTTTAAACTGGCCCGATGCCACTGCTGTTGGACCAGAGGTCCCAAGGTATTCGTCAGCCAAATAGTCAGACTTGTCTGACATGAAAATTTTACCTTGCTTGTTATAGAAATTTACTTTTGTTCAAAATTTGGACCACTTAAAAATACTGAGGCTTCATTCTGTGTATGGCACTCGGTGGATGTCCTTGGTACTGGATTTGGCTACCTATTTCGATATTTTTGGAAATGAGTACTTCTTTTCTGGACTACTTTTGGATTATGGCTTTCTATATTTGATTTTTATGCTGCTGAAGAGAGGTTACTCATTGAAACACGAGTACAGCATAAGGAAATACACTGTTTTTTATGCAACTTCGGTATTTTTTGTATTTTTGTACATATAATTTTGTACCGGATGGAGCTATATTCATGTTGCAGAGTTTGTGTCCAAATTTTTACGCCTTTTTTGCAAATAAGATAAATTTATATCAATGGTACTGCAGATTCTTATCGTCCTGTAACAAAAGTCTTTTCTGTTGTCGTTCAGATGATGTTGGATTGGAAGCATCATTTGAAAATTTCGAATTATTTCGTTCGGCCGAGGAATCGGTCCTCGGTGCACTATTCTCTACGAGTGCTTTCTGTTGAATCTTTCTCAAATTTAATACCCTGTATCAATTTCTAATTGTTCAATTCTCTTTTTCATTACTGTATTTTCTTTTTTCATCTATTGATTATCTTCCTCAAGAAAATTAAGGCACGGACCATCTGATTTTCAGCGGGGGGGGGCTGGTATTTTTTAGAAAAACATTTTTGCCAAAAAAAATTCTCTGGCCAGCATCTGGGTTGAAAAAAATAATCTGGCTCTGATCCTGTCCATTAGAAAAAAAAGACCGGCTCAACAAAATTTTCTAGCATTGTGTATATGGGAAAAAAATAATCTGGCCCGCGAAGCGGGCGAAAAAAATTTCCCGGCTCTAGTGAAAATCCCAGCCCCCCAGCCCCCTGACAATCAAATGGTCTGTGCCTAATTCGTGTTGTGACTTCTTCGAGCTCTTCTTTCAGTCTCATAACCACTTCTAAAATAATAGTTGTAAAACCATACAAACTTATTTGCTGGTGATGGATATACTTGATTCTTTTATGCAAGCCTCATTTTTTTTGAAACTTTATAACAAAAGTCGCAGGAAGATATACTAAAAGTACCTTGAGCCTTTAACATTTTCCAAAATTGGCAGGAGATGATAATCCATACCATATAGCCTATGTGAAATCATCGTTTTGTTTTGTTTATTTGTTTAGTCATGATATACAAGTTTTTTTTTTTTTATTTAGAATATTTCCTTTTTAGTTTTTAGCATTGTCGTTTGTAGCATCCGTGTGTTTATACACTGTACCTGACAGCCAATATAGACTCAACATCATATACAATCTGCAGCTGATGAAGTCAAGCATTCATCAAGTAACTTTGCGATTTTTGTATCAAAGTTCGATAAAAAAAATAGTAGAATAATATGGGATTATAGTCTATTACAAAATTATGCAATTCATTTTAAGTAGCAAATATACATCACATTTAGTAGTTTTCTACTTTTAATGATGTTGAAATTCTATTATATAAACATAAGATTGCTATTAGCACTTAGTAATATCAATTTGAATAATAAATTCTTTCTTTTTTCAAGTTTCGTCTACCTGTATACCATTTAACTTTGAAATAGACTATATATATTTGAATTCTGTTTCATATCAGTATTGCCCTCGTTAGTGATGTTTGTGGTACTGATTTGTCCTAGTTATTGTTTGAATACTCAAGAGATTTACAGAAGCTTTCCAAATTTTTATTTTGGTACTGTTTTAGGGTTAAAGAAGTAACACGTACCATGGATTTTAATTGGTTTTGTCTACGGGTTAGAAAATTTCATTTACTGATCAGCTACCAAACAGATCTTTCAAAACTATAAAATTAATGCCTCGCTGACAGTGTGACGGGTGCTATATATGCAGGGCAGGACAAGCTTACCCTTCAGAAGCACGTGATTTCACTCTGTTTTTTTAGAGTTCACACTGTTAGTGTTTTAGTTTTAGTGTTGTATTTCTAGTGTTTGCGTGTTTTGTGGGTGTGTAGTGTCTTTGGTCATCCGTCTTCTGGTGTTCTTGCTTTTGCCTTGTCTCCGGATCTTGTGCTTTGTTCCTTCGGTATTCTACTGCCGTTGCTTGATATGATAACTGATCGGTTATGCAAGTTTTTTTTACAATAGATGAGACTTAATTAAGGTAGCCAGGAAATTTGCAAAGTCTATAGGAACATGGTTAACTAAATCTGCTGCAATATTTTATTACTTGATCTTCCCAGTTTTCACAGAATACACAAGGATTTTCCCTTTGTAGTACACAAACTTTACCCTGTTGAACTTAAGTCTTCAAAACGCCATAAACTACTTTAAACGGAGACTTATTGTTACTTCAGTTTTCAGTAGTGGATTTCTACGTTTTTGGAAAAACATTATATGGATTGTGAATATCTTATTATAAACATATTGCCCTTGGATGAAGATGTTAGGGAAGATTAACACACGAGGTAAAAAATTGTCACCCGACACGAAGTGGAGGGTGATAATTTTTTCACCGAGTGTGTTAATCGCCCTAACATTTTCATCCAAGGGCAATTTGATTTTTATTATACTGAATGCCGAGTTGAAAAAGCGTTAAAAACAATAACTAGAACAAGAACATTGAAAAGAAATAACATTACATGTCACATGGTTTGTTTTTATACACTTTCTCAAGTGGGAATAATTATCGGTAAACTTCGATCGGAGCGGGTGTTAATTTTCAAGATCGGCAAACTTCGGAATGAGCGGGTGTTAATTTTTTAAGATCGGCAAACTTCGGGCTGAGCGGGTGTTTATTTTAGACATTAACACCCGTTGCTATGGATGATCGGAGCTAACTAAGGATTAGTCAAAATTAACAAATGCAGCTTGTCCAATGAAATTAATGGATAATAAAAGAAATTTGCATAAAGTATAATAAAGAAAAATACCCAAGTTGCATTATGTTACAAGTGTTACTCTGAGGAGTAAGCTCTCATAAATGGCATTAGAATCATATATAATGGAAAGCAACAATTCAAAAGTAGTGAGACTACTCGTTACCAAAATTATCGAAATAGTATTTTGATTGTTATAATATTTTAGTAGTCCTCTGTTACCTTAAGTGGCAACTTGGTACTGACCTTCATATGTAAGAGTCATGCTAGGTTCTAGCAATTAACTAATGTAACTAGTGTTAAACACTCCAAATGCTCCAAAATTCTACAGTCAAATATGGGAAAACAAAAAGTATTAAACCCCTTTGATCTGTGACCTATTTATGTTTCTCTTGACTAGACCTTTTTCACTTGTCAAGAATGAAATAAAGTCTCTAACATTGTTTCCAGTTTATTACGTATATTTCTCACATCGAGATCGTTAAATTTTCACATTTTAATTTTCGATGTTTACCGAGAACTTTAAAATGTGTAAATTTAACTATCGAGATGTGAGAAATTGTCGTAATAAATCGGAAAACAATGTAAGAGATTTTTTCTCGAATTTCTTCTCAATTTATTTCAAGTAAAGCGATCTCCGTATAGTGTCCAGTCTCAAATATGCCGCCATTTTGTTGCTATCATCGTTGCTATGTGTATCATTGCGTCATTCATCGAAAGGGATGTTGAGTGTAATATTTTTGAGAAAAATGTCATATTATCAATAAATTGAGTTATCTTAGTCATAAAAATGCAAAAACCATTTCACTAGATAATGATGCAGGTGTTAATTTCATCAACATTCGGTTGCACTATTTCTAGAAACTGACACGAGACATTTACATAATTGACCAATCGCCAACTGATTTCAAATTTCTGAACATGTTGATTATTAATTTAAACTAACATCATTTGGATTCAAGTATTTATTTTGAAGAAGACTTAGAGAAAAGATCTTATATATTTAAAAGTGTAGAAAGTATATGTACCAAATTTAACACCTTTTTATCTCTGTGACCTTGACCTTTGACCTGAACTTTTTTTTAACATGAATGTTCCTCTTGACTAGACCTATGCTCTTGTCAAGTATGAAAAGTGCATCTTACATTGTACATAGTTCAAAAGTTACAGAAAAAAATCAAACTTAATCCCCTTTTGACCTCTATGGCCTTGACCTTTCAATTGACAATTTTTTGCATATTTATGTCCCTCTTGACTAGACCTCTACACTTTCCAATTATGAAAAGTTTATCTTTTTAAAGTTGTAGCCAATGTTAATGTTTCGGAAGCACATCTAGACAGACAGGACAAAAACAATACGTCCCCGGTCCTACTCTGGGGGCATAAATATATATTACAACACAAAATACCGTTTATTACCATATTTTATCCACTAGAGATAGTTAAATTTTAATTGCGAGGCTTGGCGAGCATTTAAAAATTTCTAAATTTAACTATCGAGAGTGGATAAAATATAGTAATAATCGAGATAAAGTGGTGTAATGTTTTTCTCTAATGATAAATGATAAACACCGAGAATTGTATTCCGAATAGATTTTGCGGGAAACAGCACGGGGCTTTATTCAACATACGTTGAATAAGAAAATTTATTTAAGGGGTCAAAACCGGTTTAAACTTGACATATTATTAGGGAAAAATGATTCAGTCGTTCTTGTCACAGACGACCCATGAGTTGTTCCTCGCCTTAGCTAATATTGATAATTTCAGTATATATGTATATATATCTTTCTGGTGAAATCCTTAAGTCAATACGATACTTATACTTAACCTAGAACATCATCATGTGTTGTAAGGCTTGATTCTAATCCAAGAGAATTAACAACACAAAAGCCAAGTAAAAGAACCACACAATTCAAAAACGGCATTGCTTTGTAATTGAAATTAAAGATAAGAACCTTTACCCTTCAGTATATCTGTACTTGGTCACATCGAACTCTCTCCAAACATAATTTTATCTAGCGGATAATAAAAGTACAGAAACTGTACACTTATATCTTGAATACCTTTTTAAAGAATTCTACGAAATTTTGTTCGCACTCCCTCTAGCTAACTAACATTAGCCATTCTTCTTTGTTCTATTTAATCCTTGTTCATTACCGGGTTCAAGTATCAAACAGCAATTTTGAAAAAGTGTGGTCAGCGAAAGTCGAGTTACAAAACTGATCATTTCATAGAACCCTGCCATGAAATTGTAGTATGAATTTGATAATACGTTTAGAAACCACGCTATAGGAGGTTATTATATAACCCTCTACCCCCTTGAAGTACAAGTACAAATAGTCTCAACTTTTGAGTGATTGGGGTCCATGTACTCAAGTGGTCAAGTCCAAAGTACTCCCAAAATAGGGCCAAAGTCCCGAGTCCAAAAAAAAGGGGGGGTTATATATACTACCTTATAGTCTTCATACATTGTAATTGGAATATGGCGACGGTGTCAGAACCCCCCTCTGAACCCGGTATCAAAATTTCAACAATGACACCGTTGTTAAATAATATAATTACGAAGATACTGTAAACTGATTTGTTTCTGCGGGTGGCCATTTCAAAAATTTATATCTCCTCAGTGCACAGCAAATCAAAATATTTGGAAATAAACCCAAATAAAGCCAAGTAAAACATGAGGAAAAATAACCAATATGGTATAAATGAAAAGCCAAAAAATGGGTAAAGACAGAGCTATTCAAGAAGATGCACCTTTTATTAAACTTTTTTCTTAAATTGAAATATTGCAAGTAATTCCAAATTAAATCAGCTTTTGGACCATCACTGAAGGACTGACTACTGGGTTGGTAAATAACCCCAGGGCCCGAACGCCCCAGCAGCTAAGACATTGGCTCAATGGTAATACATGTATATGTTACAGTACAAATTTGAATCCAGTAGGATCCAGAATCCTCCTAGTAGTACAAATTGGAATGCTAATATCTACTGGGACAAAAACGAATTCTGATTTGTACTGGATTTAATCTAGTATAAATTAGAATTCCAATTTCTCCTAGGACAAATTGAGATATCCTGATTTATACTAGTAGGATTCTGGATCCTACCAACTTAAATCAATAAAAACTATGGATGAGAAGTGAAACATTATTTATAAAATGTCCCTTCTATTGTTTTGGTGTTCATTGAATTAAAAGATCAATTTAGAAAAAATAAGATTAATTGTCTAATTGTATTAAAGATATAGATTTTTTTCTCGAACTGTTAAACCTTGGAGTTAACTTTAAATATGGAAGAACACATGGAGGTATTTAACGAAAAAAAATATAAGAATTATTCTAAAGAATTCTTACTTAAAAACTACTTTTCTGATACTGATCTTGTTGATTGGAGAAGTTTTTGTTTCCCTGGTTTAAGGTGGATCGGTGGTATTCCGCCATTTTTTTTTTCATATTTCATGCTCTGTTATTTAATTTTTATTAAAGAAATATACAAACATTTTCAAATTTTGACAAATCTGTACAATATTCGGCTTAAAAAACAAACAATGGGTCTATTTTTCTTAGTTTACCATTCATTTTTGAAGAAAAATTCAGAATAGTATTTGTACTGTAAAATTCTTTGAAATGAAAATTTAAACAAGGGAGGGAGGTAATTTCAAAAATTATTTTACAAAGAAATCACTACGAAAATTTTGACTTTGTGAAATAATTTCGTAATAAGGTACCTGACCCCCATTTTTCTTTTTGTTTTTAGAAAGATCAATACAAGGGCTAGCAATATACAAAATTAATCAAAATTCTCATGGATTTAACTTGAATAATTTTTTTAAAAAATGTCATTTTTTCATAACATTTCAACTAAGAAATCCATATTTTCGGTGAAAGATTGTGAGCTTATATGGTCCGTGATCCCCAAATTTTATTTTATTTTTTGGAAGTCCAATTTTTGAAGTTTAATTCTGCAAATTATTGAAAAATTCTGATGGATTTTGCTTAGTCCCCCGAACCACCTTAAGGTTAGTGAGGACAGCTGTCACGTGATTAAACCATAAAAATCACGGGAAAAAATTAAAAATATTCAGAATGGAATGAAATTTGACAGGAATGTTACTGAGCATGTGCAGAAACGAACTTTGGTTTTAAAAACATCAAAATGGCGACCGTTGCTATGGGAACAGAAAATGGCGGGAAATTTTCAAATTGCTCCAAAATGACCGAAATTTTACAGGAAGGTTACTTATCATGTGTAGATACGAGTTTTGGGCTTTAAAATATCAAAATGGCGACCGTTGCCATGGAAACAACAAAATGGCGGGAAAATTCAAATTCCTTCGTATATGATGCAAAATGGAAATAAACTTGAAATGAGGTGAGAAAAATGAAAATAATAATAAATTGACACATTAAAAGTGCTCAAAAAAGAAAACAACTTTGATAAAAATTATATAAGATAGAGATATAGTAGTGAAAAAAGTTAATATTTACACAAAGGGTTAAGAAAAGTGGAAAAAAATGATAGAATAAAACTCGAAAATTGTGGGAAGAGAGAATTCACCCTAGAACAACAATAGCAGTCTCCCCCTCCTCAACAATTAACGCAGACGTGATAGAAATACTGTCAGAACAAGCCACTGCTGATTTCAGTTTTATAAAGATAGAAGTTTGGAACAAGAAAATAAGAGAAATATCAACTCATTCATTTACTCAACGCCATCCAAAATATATCTTTATGCAGCATAATAGGTCATTCCGCTCAAAATGGTGACAAATTGGAAATACAAACTACTTCCGGTGCCGCATGCGTGCTCCTTTATCTCTCTATAGGACTCCTGCAGGGTCATGTGTCGACTATCATATAATATTTCACAAAATTTTAATTTGTAGATGAAATTTTTTATTTATGATTAACAGTAGGTAAGAAAGTATCCACTTCCGGTTTGACATGTGTAACCTTCAACTTCCTGTTCTAGTCAAGTGAAGACCGTATACAGTCATATGACTATTTTAGTTTGGTATTTGTGCTACAAGCACAGCCAGTGACATCACTTCCGGTTTTTGTTCTAGTGACGGCAAAATTTTTTCAGGGGAGGAGGGCAATGTTGTCAACTTTGAATGCTTGTAGTTCTCTTAAAAGCCTGGTTTGCTATGCTGATTTTTTTATATTTTGAAGATATCGTAATGAAATTTTGAATTCGGAAGTTTCTCTGAATTTCACTTTTTATGTCCCTCCAGGGGGCAAAAAGTGATAAAAATCCAACCTCAATGTGAACATAATTGGGAATAATAGCAAAAATAATTGACAGAAGTGGATGTATTTTAGAAATACCTTTAAAACAACAAAAACTTATAATCCAAACACTCTTTTTACAAGAACAATGTACAATTGGTTTTTATATGGTCGGTTTTTATATGGTCAAAAGTGGGGTAAATGGGAATTCGGACCATTATTCAGGGGGGGGGGGTAACTTTGACCCCATTTATCTCAGAAAAACGCCTGGAAAGGTGGTCCAATATTTATACCAAAGAAAGGGTATATATTCAACAGTAATATATTAAAAAAATAGCCATTTTGAATTCGGAATTATTTTTGAGGTCAGGTGTCCTCACTAACCTTAAAGGCAATAGATCCTGTTCACACACTGTCATGGTTAAATAAATGTTCATAAGAAGATGGCAGTATAACAGCCAAAGTTTGTAATTACTATGGCAAATGCATTACTATGCGATGCCCTTGTCGTAAATCGAAAATTTCCAAATGTCACAGAATTCCACCATCTATAACAACAAACTTAAAGTTATATTAAAATTATGTCATTTGTCGTTCATTTGTTTTAGTATTTGTTTTTATAAATTAAAATGCTGTGAAACACATACTTCTTCTAACAAAATCAAACACTATTTTAATCTTTGAATGTCAGTAATATCCAGAATCCTCCTGGATAAAATATCCAGTATAATCCTGGATCATACTAGAAATTCAGTCGGATTGAGAATCCTACTAGTATTAATCAGGATATCTCAATTTGTCCTAGGAGAAATTGGAATTCCAATTTGTACTGGATTAAATCCAGTACAAAACACAATTCTAATTTTTTCTAGGAGAAATTGGAATTCCAATTTGTACTGAATTAAATCCAGTACAAATCGGAATTCTAATTTGTCCCAGTAGAAATTAGAATTCCGATTTGTACTAGGAGGATTTCGGATCCTACTGGATTCCAATTTGTACTGTAACATATATAATATAACACCGAAGTGACGGTATTATGTTTAATAATGTAGGCCAAGTGCTAATCGATGAGATCATCATCCGAGTAGATCATTATAAGAGTAAAAAAAATAGATGCGATTCCGATAAAGATTGATTTTGAATTATTACTGTAATAAAATCAATAATGTTTATTACAGTAATAATGCTTTTTCAACACACTTGCATATATTGTCTAGACTTTGATAATGATATCAACGATTCGAACTTGGCCGATATAATTTAACGGCGGGAAAATGAATGATTTTCCCAAAATTTCACAGCTGTGTTGTTTTGCATACAAATGATAGGAACAGAAGATACAAATAATAAAAGCTTGATGTCATGTAAACCAAAAAGTTGAAACATTATAGAAATACTCAAAGCTATTTGCTAAACTGAAGTTCAAAGGATCATCAGCATTTCCGAATTGTGTCTTTTGCAACCACAATGGCGAAAATACTTAATATATTTTATTTCATACATTCAAATATATCCGAAAACGGTCATTGTGATCTTAAATCTGCATTTTCTTAGTCCTGGATCAACTCAAGGTCGGGTTTTGTATAGGATGGTATATTTGATTTTGAAGTTATATTACGCCCCTTTACTTCTAACAACGTAATAAATTTGACTAATCGCAGATATACAGGGTATTCAAAATAACCCCGTGTGCTATATAAAAAGAANAAAAAAACAATCACAAAAAAAAAAAGAAAAAAAGACAGCAACTAAGAACAAACAAAAAAAAAAAAACTAACAACAAACAAACAAACCATTACAACAACAAACAAACAAACAAACAGACAAACAAATAGAAACACAAAAAAATTGAAAAGCACACCAGAACCTCCGCAGAATCACATTTCATAACAAATTTAGTTGTGATAAGCATTGTTACATCTAGAAACTGAATTCAGAGGGACACAATTTACGGAAAGAGAAGCTTTAAAGCTTGTATGTGGATCGTTGTCTGTGATTCTATTTTTAGTCACTTTTGAGTGTTTCTTGTTACAAATGGATCTTCTTATTTTTTATTTACGCCTAAGATAATCATCTGACTTAGTTATTTTGGTATTGTAGAAATGAAAACGTGTACATTTCAGTTTTTTCTCAAATTCACTACAAGATACGGAAGTCCGTTAGTGCCAGGTGGTGTTTTTTTTATCTCGTTATAACGACTTAATATCTCTTTATCTAACGACTTATTATCTGGTTATAACGACTTAGTATCTCGTTATAGCGACTTAGTATCTCGTTATAACGACTTGGTATCTCGTTATAACGACTTACTTAAGTCGTATCTCGTTATAACGACTTAGTATCTCGTTATAAGGACTTAGTATCTCATTATAACAACTTAGTATCTCGTTAAAACGACTTAGCTAAGTCGTTATAACGAATTAGTATCTCGTTATAACGACTTAGTATCTCGTTATAACGACTTAGTATCTCGTTATAATGACTTAGTTGTTAAGACTTATACTAGAACGAGGCTATCCCATGATTCGCGTCTGTGATGTAAAACCACTTTTTAAAAAATCCTTTTTAGTGAATTCATACTTAGGAAAATGTTGTGAATCTGTGAAAGGCATGCTAAAATTTCAGCTTAACCGAGTCCTAAATCAAAATAAAACCTGCAATGGCTTCCCGTTGTGCCATATGGAATAAAGAAATATATAAATGTAACGAAATTTTTGAAGTTTATATATTGGTTTTTGATAATAACTAAAGGGAAAGTGAAAGTGTCTTTAAACTTGGAGGCTCGCCTGAGCCTGTATCGCCCATCTGGTCTACAGTAGTTTAGTGGCTAAGTCATTCAAAAGAAGATTTTAAAACATATACGGACTATTGATTGTGACTGTTGTGATTAAACCCTATAGAAAGAATGTTTCAAAATCTACTTCTCTAAACTACTCGGCCAATTAAAACCAAACTGCGCTATATTATTCCTTAGATGGTCCCCTTTAAAACTGTGTCGCTTGGATTCGTACCCGATCCAACATGGCTGCAAGTGGGGACTGAAATTTCACATTGTATCATTATATGGGAAAATTTTACCTACAGTTGGCTATTGTAGACCAGGTAAGAGATACAGGCTGAGTTGAGCCTCTAGTTAGCCCTTAATTACCTCTTAAACATGTTTTTTTTTCATCAAAATGTAAACACTAGATTTCAAAAATAGAAAACTTATGTAAAAAATAAAACTTTCTTCTTAACCACCAATTTTTCAAGGTTTATTAATTTTAAAATTGCTGTTATTTGTAAGGCATTGTCCGTCTGTCCGTCCGTCAACGTTTTTTTAATTATATAAAAATATGAGATTTTAGCCCTTGATCTTCTACTAACATTTTCACTAACGATCAGAATAGAAACTTGTGGTCAAGTTTTGTTCCATTGGCTAAGTCGCAATTTTTGGTAAACAAGAACAATAAAGCCTGTATGACTTTTTTGGATTCTTAAACACTGTTACTTGGCACATGTTTTATCAATTTACACATAACCTTTAGGAAATGAAAGATGAAAAAATCAGAGAAAAGGGCTATCAGTCTATGCCTCAAAGTTACAGACTAGAAAGTATGCTTTTGGGTAATAACCTGAATAAGTAATCCGGGATGAAGTACGATGACATTTTACTACAAATAGGAAAACCAAGCAATCCGGGATGCCAATAAACGGGTTCTTGTTATTTATCATTTTGGTTATGCCATAAAAATCAGTTTCACAGAAACTTTGCAAAACATCACTTAAACACACTTTGTAAACGGTGTACTTTGCCTTCTCGATAATAGCAGTGTCCTATATAAAATACCTTCCCGTTCTTTTTTACCTGGATTTTAGGAAACATGAAGGCACATTTTCACTAAGGACAGTATATTATATGGTGCACTGTGCCTTCTTAATTTCTTACAAAGAACACGAAGGTACAATTTACAGAGGATACCGTTTACATGTGTGTTGAAGGGTGATTCTAAAACGTGTAACGGAACGGAACGGAACGAAAAGAAACGAAACGATTTCATTTCTTCTTTTAGTAAGTATCCTATGAATATTTTCTAATTCAAGAAACGAATCAGTTTCGTTCCGTTTCGTTACGGTTCATTTCTGTATTTTAGTTTCGTGATTTTTTTCTTTGTGTGTAAAAGAGACAAATGTTCTTATTGCAAAGTCTTTTATTCCAACTTTCTTTTTGAGAAGCACTCTAAAAGAAGCTGCTTTTCCCCTTTCATAAGTTATTTTTTCTATAGTTCCTGTGTCATGAATATATTCATACATTATCCATATCCTTTCGTAAAATATTAATAAAGTTATTTATTCTAACCTAGCTCGTGCATTTTTTTTCGAACAATTCCGATTTCCGCGTTACGCTAGTACCCAATGAGAACAGCTACATTGACAAAACATTCTTTTACAACATATATTTAAGGCTTCATTGACAACTGGGATGGATCCGAAACTAAACTAAACCAAAAGATGAAAATTAAGGAATCATTTCGAACGTACGACTTTCAACTACGGGGCAAGAATTGCCCCACCCAATTGCACTGGCCTTGTTGTAGGCCATAAAGTCAAAATATGTTGGATTTGTCTTTATCCTTTATCATCCATTTGTTTATTTTACTTTGTCTTTTATTCTGTACATTTGTCTTTTATACCTCTTATTTGTGGCCGTTGTCCGTCCGTCGTCCGGCGTAAGCTTTTTATTTAAAGATCGTCTCTGAAAATAATTGGCCACTTGGAACCAAACTTTGTCAGAATAGTCCTAAGATGGTCCCTTTAAAAATAGTGTACCTTAACCAAGATGGCTGCCATGCAGCGGGTATCATAGCATAACACTGAACCTTATAAAAAACACATTCAAAGATCTTTTTCTCTAAACTACTTGGCAAATTGGAACCAAACTTGGTCATAATAGTCCTAATATGGTCCCCTACAAAAATGGTGTTTTTCAGGTCCACACTAAATTCAAGATGGCGGCCAGCGGGAAACATAGTTTAATATAGGACCCTATGGGAACAGTTTCAAAGATCTGTTCCTCTGAAACTACTTGACCAATTGGATCTTAACTTAGTCACAAAGGTCCTCAGATGGGTCTTTTTGAAAATTTGCGTCGGTGGTCAAGTCTGCAACAGGGGAACATAGTTCAACATGTGGCTCTTTGGGAACTTGGGGTCACACTAGTTCTTGTATGGACCCTTCAGAAGCTCTGTCTGACAGTTTCGGGTTCTGTCGTATGTTGGTGTCTGTGGAAAAAATAGTTTAACGAATGTTTAAGGACCAGGTTCCAGGTGAGCGATAGAGGCTCTTGAGAGCCTCTTGTTTGTTTCTTGTGGTCTTATTATCTGTTCAATAACAAAGGCACTCGTTCATAGTCTAAGTCGTTATAACGAGATAATAAGTCGTTATAACGAGTTAGCTAAGTCGTTATAACGAGATACTAAGTCGTTATAACGAGTTAGCTAAGTCGTTATAACGAGATACTTAGTCGTTATAGCGAGATAAAAATAAAACACCACCTGGCACTTACGGACTTCCGTAAGATACTACCGTAGGTCTTCAACATTATTTATCAGAGCAGCACAGTAAAGTGAGAACCGAACCGTCCGCCCAAAACGAACAATCCAAGGACAACGGCAACATCGGAAAAACACAGAAACAAAGACATAACATGAGCACGGCATAGAAAAGAAAAAATGAAGACACGCACATATACAAAAAAATGAACAACAAGGACCCAACAAAAAACCATGGGTGAGATCAGGTGTACCGGTAGAGTAAGCATCTCCTGCTTCTGATAAGACACCCATCGTGTTAAACATGTCAGCTTCAGTAGAAAAGTAAAATTTGAGTGAAAAAGATCTGTTGTCATCAGGGAAACAGATCCCATAGCGGTCCACAAGATCGTGATGTCGGTCGTAAAACTTCTGTAGTGATGACTTAAAGTTATTGGTAACATACCCATCCTTAGGTAGCCTATTAAAGTAATCAAGTTCTATCAAGGTAGTCACTGTATCGACTACAGGCCAATCAAGCAGATAGAGTTTAACGGGCGGGAAAATGTATGATTTTCCCAAAATTTCACAGCTGTGTTGTTTTGCATACAAATAATAGGAATAGAAGATACAAATAATAAAAGCTTGATGTCATGTAAACTAAAACGTTGAAACGTTATAAGTTGTTTGCTAAATTGAAATTCAAAGATCACTAGCTTTCCCAACTTGTGTCTTTTGCCACCACAATGGAGAAAATACTTAATATATTTTATTTCATATATTGAAATATATCCGAAAACGGTCATCATCTCTTAAGCCGGGATCAACTCAAGGTAGGATTTTTGTATAGGACGGTATCTTTGATTTTGAAGTTATATTACGCCCCTTTACTTCTAACAAAGTAATAAATACGACTAATCGCAGATATACTGGGTATTCAAAATAACCCCGTGTTCTATTTTTTGGAATAATTTTATATCCAACAAAAAGTCGTTTTGTCTTTTTGTCCACACATGCTGCATTCGCCGAAAAATAGCCAAAAATATCGATTTCCCTCTGTTGTGCCTTTGTGTCCTTCCGTTCTATAGATGGGAGATAACTGCAACAAAAAAAGCTAATTGCTGATGGTCCCGGTATACAAAAATCAGAAACCTGAATGAACGCACCATAATACAGAAAATGTAAACATTCAACCCCGTTGAAAGGCAGTAAACCTGTTATCGTCAGAGTATGTCAAACATGTAACGGTTTGTCTCGTCTTATCTTGGTGTGCGACAGATTATATCAGAATAAAAACATGGATTCTTTGGTTTTGTTGATACTTACATTGGCTTATAACCAGGTTGTTCGAGCAGAAAATGACATATGTAAGCATAGTTTACGTATTTCTGTTAAATTGCAGGGAACATTAAAACCAAATCCAAATTAATATACTAGCATTTGAAATGAGTAAAACTTGGTGGTTCAAAATGGGTGCATTCAAAACTTGTTCAGAATTACTTATAGGCTGTATTTTTGAAATTTATTTTCCCATGCACATATGACACATATGTAAGCCAAAATAGCGTCCTGTGAAATAGTGTCCCGGATGTGTTATATTTGTATTGAAACCTCCAAAGAGAACGAAAGTAATAACGCGTTTTATTCCGTCCTCGGACTTTTACATAGGTAACAACTGTAAAGCTGTTACATTTACTATCACGTGAGCGTTGGTAAGATCACAGAAATGTTTAATACCATATTTTGCATAAAAACATGGAAATAGATACTACTACTTGTATTATTTTTTGGATAAAATGTTTTCCCGAATACTTAAAACCTTGTTTAAAAACATTGGTTTTTCGAGAGATTAAAATGATATGTGTTTGAAAAGTTAGCAGCAACAATTTGAAATATTAAACATATAAACATGTTGTACATTTTATATCTAAAAGGCTTAATCGCAGATTTTACAGTCGCAAACTGAGTTTTTGGCGACAAGAAAGCGGTGCCGGAAAACAGATATTTGCAACAGTATAACCATAGATTTTCGCCCAAAGATCCTCAAATAAAATATCGTCGCTTCCACTTCAAAGGGAAATTTATGACCAATCTTTAGAATTATCGGATACATTCAATTTGTGCCTGCGCTGTAACGTTATGTTGCTATATTTCTTCAGACTGCAAATCGTTGGGTTTGCCAGTGTAATTTTCATTGTCAACCAATCAGAACTAGCTAACTAAAATGAATGCATTAAAATTCCTAGGTACAAAGCTGATATGTATTGTGTATGTCATATTTAGTACTTGAATTATTCAAATTACTTGTTTAGAGAATGGTTGATTCAAATCGAGCAGAAGATCCCTTATCTCCTTTTATACCTTTGAAGTATGTATCGTTCGTTCTTATTTCTATATTCTGAAAGTATTGAATATATCGTGTAAAAACAATAAGAAACCCCTGCAAAAAAATTACCCAACGTTCCTGTCTATATAGATTCGGATCAATTCGTGATTTTTGGGACACCATCGAAAGCCCGAAAACTTGCTATCAATAAATAAAACTGAATTCATCGCGTTTTACACTATTGTTCGTCTTTGAATTGAAATATTAAAGAATCATTATTAATTATTCCTTTTGCAGCTCATTTCAAACGAGAACTTGCTTCTATACACAATATTTTACGGACACTACAAGAAGAGAATGAGAACATAAAACAAACGCTTAAACATGTCCTTGCTGAAAATAAAGATTTAAAATCAAAAGTTTGGAATCTTCAAACTGAAAACATCAAAATTAGATATGAGGAGGCACTAAATGTACAGAAATTGAACAGTCTACTGAGAATACAAACTGAACAGGAGAGCGAGTTCCAAGAATTGAAGATTGACAGCCAGAATTTGAAACAGGAAATTGGGAACCTAAAACAACGGGTAGAGCTGACTGCTGAAAATGACATGACGGTGAAAATGGAGAGTAGTCATGGTAACAGAAAACGATTACTGATGCCAAATGAAGGTAAAATGTTTTTAATATTTTTATCGAAAATTAGCAATGCTTTTCTTACAATAGGTACTTTTTTCGGATCGCCTGTGCTCTTCAGTACAACTTTATAGGTGTTTTCTTATGATTTCGTGATTTATTTCTTTGTGTATGCTATTCTATTCGTTTATTTATTTTCTGTTTGTCTCTTTCACTTAATTATCCGCCAATTTTCAAATATAGATATTCATATAATGAATTCTACTTAGTACTGACAATGTTGTTCTTTCATGGGTGTGTTTATAATTTGAAGCTTTCGGTACTTTCTCGACTACGGAAAGCTTATTAGGGACACAAAACAATTTATTTTTACACAACACATTTTTTTAAAACTGAAATTACAAATTAAAAAATTGTAAATTAGCAAATTGTTATTTCAAAATATGAATTGTAATAACAAATTAGTAAATGGAAATACTTTACCTTCTTTGCTCATTATTGAATGTAAAACGTCTTGATAATATCTTTTGATTCTCTATAAATACACGTTCTCGATGCAAAACAATAAACAGTGTGGCATAATAATGTATGGAGCGTAAAGTTTGTCGACACAATTTGCTTACAATGGTCGGCGGCCAGCATGACCTGCCTGCCTCGAAAATAATTTCCTAATTTGTGATAACAATTTATTAATTTGTAATAACATTTTACTATTTTGTAATAACAATTTATCAATTTGTAATAACAATTTATTGATTTGTAATTACAATTTGCTAATTTGAAATAGCAATCTATCAATTTGTAGTTACAATTTATTAATTTGTAATTGAAATTTATTACTTTGTTATAACAATTAGTAATTTGCAATTACAATTTACTAATTTGTGGTTGCAAATTATTTATTTGTAATTACAATTTATTAATTTGTAATAAGAATTTAGTAATTTGTAATTACAATTTATTAAATTGTCATAACAATTTACTAATTTGTAAGTACAATTTATATTTTGCAATAACAATTTACTAATTTCAATTTGTAATTATAATTTATTAATATGTAATAACACTTGATTAAAATTTGTAATTAAAATTTATTATTTTGTAATTACAATTTCTTAATTTGTAATAACAATTTATAAATTTAAAAAAAAATTACTAATTTGTTATAACAATTTACTAATTTGTTATTACATTTTATTTAATTGTAATCACAAATTACTAATTACTAATTACAATTTATTAATTTGAAATTACAAATTTAAAAATTGTGTTGTGTAAAAATGAATTGTGTTGTGTCCATAATAAGCTTCCGTAGAATAACTAACAATCAGAAAATAAGAAAAACACGGAAATTTCAGTTTAACCGAGTCGCGAATATCTTAAGTCATTTTCATGCATATAAAATCAAAATATATCAAACATAAGAGCTGAAAGAGCACAATAATTTGGGTCTAAAAACACAAGATAAACTACAAGACAGAGTTTTTTACGAGTCAGATGCTCCTTAAAAGTACAAAACTGGAGGATGAGATGCCCCCGTGAAAGGTATTTGTGCCTGTAAGACACATATATGATGCCCTGACTAAACAAATGTGTTTCGGGTTATTTGTATTGACGGACGCATGAACAAACGGACGGACGGACAAAGGTAAAACAATATGCGTTTGACTTTTCGTCGCCGGTACATACCGATTAAATTCTACCATGTTATGACATTTCAGAAATATCGAGTTTTCGGGACAGTGCAGAAGTATTAGACTGGACTGGTCATACCCTGAGATGATGGACAGGGGATGCCTTTCTCCTTTCTCCATTCCCTCTCTCCTTCCTCTAGTCTCTCCTTTATCACATCCCCTTTCTCCTTTTTTGTCCCCTTTCTTCCACCCTCTTTCTCCTTTCTACAACACCTTTCTATTCTTTACCCTGTGCAATCCATCCCATGTGCTACCAAACCTACAAACACTTGATGCATATTACACCAAACACAATCAGCGAGGTTTTCAGAGCAGTAGTGTTGCGTGGAAAAAATTTCTTTTTTTCGATTAACTTCAACATATAACACTTATAATTTATTGTAATTGTTGTCTTTCGTGAAATGCAAAGCAGACATAACAATTAAGTAGAGGGCGAGGGGTTAATAATTGCCGTCAAGAAAGTATATTGGAGGGGTTAATTATTGGCGTCAAGATAGATGAAAGCATATACATCGAAAGCAACGTAAATATTACACAAATTAAAAATGAATCAAAGCGCCATTATATTTGTTGTAGTTACATGCATTGCTTTTTAGTAGTATTTCTATTTTAGTTCATTTTTATTGCCTTTTCTTTTTTTGTCTTATTTTGTCTGCTTTTTATATCTTTTTTTCATTTTTGTTTTTTTGGGTTTTTTTTTGTTTGATTGTTATTTTTGTTTATCTTTTTAATTTAGATTTTTTTCTGTCGATTGATGTTAAATTCTGTTTTTATAATTTCAGAAAATAGAAATAGTTCTATGGCAGTGGCATTTTCATCAGCATTATCCCATATCGTTACTTTGGGTCAGGACCAACTTGTGGAGTATGATAAAGTCATTACTAACATCGGGAACAGCTATGATCCTCGGCATAGTCATTTTAGAGCCCCTGTGGCCGGCATTTATCTTTTCTCTGCCTGTGGCTTCTCCCAGGGGAAATATTACGCTCATTTAGACATCGTGAAGAATGGAAAAGCCATTGGATATTTGTATACACACGATCACAATATGGGAACACAGGTTGTAACAGCCGTTTTAGAAAAGGATGACATGGTCTGGGTAAAGCACAGGTCGGTAGATACATTGGGGTCTGCCGTTATATATGGTGACAAATCCGAACAGTTTATAACATTTTCAGGAGTACTTATTCATCAAATTTGAACTTGATGTAAATTAAAGTTATTCAAAATCAATTATGTCACACTGTTGTCATGGAAATAAAATTGACGAGATATAATGCATTTCGAGATATAATGCATTTATCAAATGGATAAATTTAATGATTTCAATTTTCAGATAAAAATAATTAGTGGAAATGGTGTTCGATTATGAGGAAAGTATTGTAATATGACAGATCATTTAGTTCTAGGGATTTTATTTTAAAGCTTTTCTGTTCAGACTTTTTTCAGTGAAATTTTTACCCAAAATTTTTCAATACTCCTCGGGAATTGTTTACAATGATTCCCTGACTTTGAATCAAATATCTTGACTCTGCATTTATAGGAAATTAACAATTAAAGGATATAGAGTAATTGAACATGAGAAAAAGTCTCTATAAATACATGGCAAGACGAAGCAAACAGAACAACGTTATAATTGTTCTTCATCTTGAAGTCACCATTAGGCCTCACCAATGAAATCTGGTCATCCTTCATAGTAATTTCAACACTATTATGTATTGACTTTTTTCTGTAGCCATTGATTACTCTTTTCAAATACTCAAGTAATCACCGCCCCGATTATTTTCTATCAAAAACACAAGACTTATAGCGTTTCATACAAGACTTTGATAGTATGCATTTGGCGAACAAAATCCGACTTGCAGCGGCATCTTTTTACAAAGGGTGCAAGTGTTATTTCCAAAATTTACGTCGATCGAGATGGGACTTTCCAATGAACAGGGCGCTAACTTTGAAAGGGATATTTTTATGCGTCGAAAGCTCTTCAAAAGGCGCATATTTTTTACCCGTTCATTTAATTAATTTAAACATGCTGCTTTTGCAAGTTTCACTCACAAATGTTTTTTGGTTGTATCTTAAGTTAAGAAATTTGATAAAACTAAGGGGTATCCCCCCGTACAAAACTCTTTTCTAATTCGGATTTTGTATTCCTTTAGCTTTTATATGAAACTCTATTGCATAACAAACCCTAACGGGTTTAGCAAGTATAGATATTTCGATTTTATACCGGGATATCTTGATAATCTTGCAAATGTTTGATTGCATCTGTACCGAAAAGACATTTGTTGAAATAGCGATCTTCAAAATTAAAAATTAAACTTTTTTTGTTTTATTTTGTTATTTTAAAATGCGAATCTCTTTATTTTTATTGTTTTATTTATTTACTTTTTGGGGGTGGGGAGGTCATACCCATACAGATTTGAATATTATTTTTGAAGCATTTTTTTTAAATACATTTTTCTCTAATTCTATATTCTAAATTCAATCACTTCAATTATGAAATTGCAACAAATTTTTCGACTGCATGGAAATTATAAAACAAACTTGCTTAGTATTTTGCACCATTATTCATTTACAGTAATTCGGTAGTTATTTATTATTATTAAATAGATTGCAGTGTAAGATGGAAATTTCTCAAAGAAATAAAAGTGATAATTAACAGTGAAACTATTTTCCATAATTTCACTCTTTTCTCAATAATAGAGGTGAAGGCGACATATTATAACACGAGCAGTAGAATATCAACATGTAAAACTAAAGCACTCAGAATATGAACACTTTAAAAAATGAAAGTGATATCAGGTGCCCCGGAAGGACAAATTAATGAAGGAAAGATAACAGGAAACACTTACAATGGCCGAACATTACAATCACATGTCACACATGATCAACCAGGGAACTGCACAAGAAAACCAACAAAATGACAAAAGACAAACATAGCTAACGATAGGAACTTGGGATAGCCGGACTTGGTACCGGCACTGGCAACAGCCAGCGGTAGGGTTAAACCGGTTTATGGGTACCCAAACCTCCCCTTTCTCTATCCCGTTTCCCTATAGTATAATAAACATACAAATAAAACCCAATACAGGTAGACCACTAACTCTACTAAGACCACAATCTTGAAAAGGAGGGAATAGAAGGAATATGTCTTGCTCTGTATATGACACCCGTCACACTGTCAGTGGGTTAATGTCAAATCCTCGAATCTGTAGTCGAGGCGAAGGCGACATATTGTAACAGCGGCAGCAGAAACTAAGGCACTCACAGTATGAATTTAAAAAAAACGAGATCGAGTGACATCAGGTGCTCCGGAAGGGTAAGTCAAAACAGTAATGTCAAATCCGGGAACACGTAAATCCAGCTAAAAATGTCCATTCCCATTTGAAACCGGAATTTCATATCTTTCTATGGTGTCATAATGACAATTTATTACATATATATTGATATACAAGACAAGGTTACAGGAGATCGGGGAAAGGAGAAAGGGATAGGAGTAAGTAAAGGTGGGAAAAGGAGAAAACGGGATGCAGAAAGGAGAGTAGGGGAAACAAGAACTGCACCCAAACAAAACACAACTCTGCAATCGTGAAAGCAAGGTACCCCCCGGGTGAAAGCCAAAGAAAACTTATGGTTTGCGCTCCTTTCGCCGGTCCGTCCGTCCATCGGTACCGCATCAGCTTTTCGCCCTTATTGTAGATGCTTGCGAATATTGATCTAATATCTAGAACGCGTCTACCATAGTAATAGGAGTTACATGGCAAGTTGACTTTGGTCCCAACCCACTGATATTTGACAAGGTTTAGGACATTCGGGTTAAATAGAAGTTTCGTTTTTTCTATTTTTTCCCTTGTTAGATATTGATCTAAAACTTGATATGCGAGTGTACCGCCATTCGCAACAGACCAAGTTCTAGTTTGGGTCTGGTTCACCTTCTATATAAATTTTGGATTGAGTTACGGACCTTTGATTTTGAAAATTTTGGTCATATAATTTAAGTTTCCCAAAATGTTTGAGTTAATTATCTTATAATTGGTATGTGAGTTTAACACAATAACAAATCAGATATATTTGAAGTTTTTCTGTTCCGCCGATTTTGACCAAATAAGTTCTGTCCGTCCACTTTGTACTGATACGCTGGCTATATTCAATGTTATTTTGATTGCCCAAAATAAAGGCTAGAATCGTCTCCGGTTCATGAGAGGTTGCAAGGTTTTACAACCAATATTCAATTTAATCATAACTGCAAATTTGATGTACTTATACGAATTGCAAAAAAGTAAAATATATGAAATTTTTACTCTATTCACATTTACAGAATATGTGAAAAGGGTAAGTTTAAATTTTGGTGTCCACACATTTGTACCAATATGTAGCGTTACCCCCCCGTCAGCGCAGATATTCCTTTAGCAGCAATAACAGTGATGGAGAAACGGACCTTCGCAATTCCGATCAGGAATTAAAGACGGCTTTTTGGTTTCGTTTGCACTGACCTCGTTGTCAATATTATCTGGCAGATTTATGAAGATCGGGAATCTGAAGAAAATAAATTAAAATACACAAAAGACTGGTTCATTATGTATAGATTTAAGTTAAAAATATAAAAGTATACAAATTCAACAATGATAAAATCAATATGGTCAATTTTTATCGAGAGGCAAAGACATAGGCCAAAACACAAAATTCAGTTACAAATTCTATAACTAAAATCAGAACGCACGCCTTGTCAATGAGATCGGAAGCATATTTCCAGTGGTTATCTTCTTCCTTTTTGTGTTCCCCAAATGTACAACATCGTCTGCATCGCACAAAACAATCCAAAAATTTTCCATGTGACTCGTTTTTATGGTAAAAATAAATGGAATATATAGAAGCAATCGTTGTGAAAGAACTAGTTGCGACCCGCAATATTAAAAATATCGAAAAATATCCCATGGTGTCCGTGGACGGCAGTTCTTCAGCAACCATCGTCATGACGACGACAAATGTCAAAAATAGTGTCACTGCAAAAGAAGTTCTCTCCCCTGAATCTATAGGCAACACAAACGTAAAAATATTTAGAATACACACAAGAAAAATTGGCAAAAATAAGTTGATTATTAAAAAGAACGGTTTTCTCTCAATATGGAATCTAAATATGATGGTTGGGTAGGCGCTATATCCGATGTTGTCCGATAATGTGACATCCGTAAGCTTCCATTCGGCATCCTTCTGGTAAAATTTTAAGACGTGTCCTGCAAGGTCTTTATCAGTTGACAATGCCATCTCGTTTCGCTCTCCGTGTAAAACAAGTTCACAAACATGTCTATCGGCTGGATAGTACAATACGTCGGCGTCGCAGGCCGTATCAACCATCCCGCCTTGTTGTGTAAATGCCAATCCGTCATACCGGTACAAGACAGTTGCCGTTTCGTAATCAAACTCATTATCAAATCCAAATATTGTTCTTCTGTTAGCACTGTTACCAATAATAAGCTTCGGAATCCAAACATCTTTTATAGGAATATCAATGTATTCGATTCCACCATTTTCTGTTACGTTCCACGTAATACGTTCATCTATCCATTCAAGTTCAAATGTTCCGTACCAAGAAAAGACACCAGTTGCTGGATCAAAATTAATTAATAAATCCACTAAGGGTTCTGTGTGAACTTCTACAATGTCCCTTTGATCGAAACGAGGCCGAATGTGTCTGGAATAATTTGTTAAAAGTTTTTCAATCAAGCGCAGCCGTTCGTCATATGTATCCGCTCCAGAACAAATGTAAAATCCCAAAAGTGAAAACTTAAATGCTACAAGAATCGTTAAATGAAATGTGTCCATTTTCGTCCTTTGATGTATTTGTGTAGAACACGAAATAAACACCTTGTCACAGAACTACCTGAGTGACATGTGAGTATAACTTGTCAGTTACATAATTGAAATTGAAATCGACATGTTATTGCTAATTGTTAGATTCAATTTAATTATCAGGCTATTGTCCAAAAAACATTAGGATCTATTCAATCATTTATAAACAAAATCGGCTGGTGTCAAAACCTACAGGGCCAAAATAAATTGCATTATAAACATTATACTGGCAAAGTTACTGAAATAATTACAATGAGTCTTTTTTTAAAAGGCAGGTCTAAATTGATTGAACAATCAAAAAGATCTTTATTTTGCAATTTATAGGCGAATAAAGAACCAATTCACAACATATAAAACGGTATGGAAAGTTAAAAAGATCACGTTCCTTTGCAATATACACTTTGTTAGTTTATTTTACAAACGACTGTAATTGTTAGAATGTTCACGAGAATTCTGTAATTCTTGTCACGTGTATTATCACGAGACCTAAGTGGACGGACGACCATTTTTTTGGTGGTAGTTGATGGGTTGGGGGTTGCCTGTAAAAATTATTTATTTCTATGTCCATCTCGAATAAATCATTTATTTTCACCAAATGTCGCATCAAAATTGCATTTACAATAAAACAATTATTCTTCAAATCAAAATTAAATTATTTATTTTTCATAGAAAGTAGGATTAGAAATATTGAAAGCACAATTTTACTTCCTTGGCAGAGAATGAAAGAGAACATTTAATTAATAAGATCTAAATTGGGGTAATAACAAAGACTCAATACATGTAGGTCTCCGAGAGTCCGAATTTGGTGTATGTAAAACCCGGGCTTTTGAGTGGAGCCAAGAGCCCTAGTGTTTGAGCCTGGAGAACCACGTTCAAAAAAGGTCTGAGCCAAGAGCTCAGAGCCTGTGTTATTTCCCAACTAAATGGAAAGCCTATAATAAGCTCAGAACAGGGCGATACTTCTTAGTTTAAACACATTTCAAAAATTCAAAAATTACAAATCCAAGTGAAATCGAGCCAACATCGAAATACTGATCAGTTGGTTAATACCTTTGGGTACAGACAGGACAACAGCAGAGGGCATCGGCCTAGTGGTAATAAATAACTAAATATCGAACTAACATGATATTCAAAAAAGTTCCAACTAATATTTACAATGCGCAGTATCCAATATCAATATGGGACTCTAGTGGATGATCTACAGGACATTTTTTCACTCAAAGGAATATTTGACTGAAATACAATGCGTGAAAGAATTATTCTAATGTAGTTTGTCATTAATCCTGTTATCTGATTGGTTAATTTAACGCGTCGCCAGTAAACTCAATTTGCGACCATTAAATCCCCAATTGATGCCTCCAAATCTTCAAATACTATACAGTCATCTCCTAAATGACGTGTATTTTTAACCTTTTGACTGTCCCAAAATAGGAAATTATGTTGCAATTTACATTTTTAGGAATATGTAATGGGCAGGTGGTTTTCGGTTCAGCGTTTTTTCTCGTTTTGTTTAACAAACATGAAAATTTACGAAAACAACAAGGGGGTTAGGGGTGTCTTTTATACATTTAGTAGAAGTCATATTTACAATCCGGAAATTGTTCATATGTGTCCGGAATAGATTTTGTATATTGTTTGCTTTTTCTCGTGAACATTGAGAAATAAAAATGTAAGTTCATTGAATGAGTTTTGATACTTTTCGAGTTCATAAAACAGAAACCAAAAGTTTCCTGTAAAAGGTTAAAGGTGACACAGTTTTCGGAAATTAGAGATATGTCAGGTAAGTTATGCAATTTAAGGTTAAAGACCCCTTTTTCAGGTCAATGTTGACCTATGGAAATTTGTGTAAAACCCCTAGTCCTACAATATAGAACCTCGCGCTGTTCCTTTTTCATATATACTGACTTTTACATTCAGCGCGAGGTCCTATCCTATGTGTCCAAAACCCGTAGCAAATGGTTTTTCACGAAACATGGTCATATAGTTTGTTCTCGGGTTTAGAATTATACTCCGAAAAATGAATTTATGTGTTTTACCGTTTACTGTGGTACCAAATCTTCAAAAATAGCAGAAAATCCCACTTGCATTCTTGAATATCAAATCGAAAGTTGGTAAGAATGAACTTACAAAATCTTAGACAAAAAGATATAGACAAAACTGCTGTATCATTCTCCAACAGAAGATCGTGCTTTTCACCATAACTACTAAAATCAAATACTTTGGGTTTAATTTTTTCCGTCCCTAGATTTCTGATACCTGCAAGTCTTTTAGTATTTTTACTCAATTAATCCAAATATCCAAAAATAGACATCTAAACATTGTCTTTTTGACACGCTCCCGTGCATTGTTGTGATTAATCTTTTGTCATTATAATTTAAATCAATACTTGACTCATTTTACCTGGTGGGTCGTCTCGAAATGTTTTCACACTTTGTTTATTTTTATACTACATAAGGGAAAATGTACACCGAGATAGACAATGGATTAAAACTCATGAAAAATAAGATTTTCAAATTAGAATAAGAACTTCTCGTGCGAAATCCACTTCTTGCATGCACTTTTATGATAAACTTCGTTTTTTAAAACACGGTTGTTCAAATTCGAAAATCATTGAAATATAGCGAATGCTCTAGATATTGCACCGCTTGGGAAATTATTTTATTTAGCAGTGTTGGGAATAATAGTCTGAATGGCAAGAGAGGTATGTTTTTTAATGATTTACATGTTAAGGTCCGTGAAAACTTAAATATATTTAAAAACATGGCATGCAGTGCGACAGGAAACTAATTTTATTTCCGACATGAAGTCATGTCGGAAAGTGCTAATGGAAACTTTAAAGATCCGATATGACTTCGCACTTTCAAAAAAATTAAAAAATGCAAAAATCCGATAAAAACGTTAAATATGGAATAGAAGTGCGAAGTCATATATTATAGGACTAGTAAAACCCTAGCCTTAACAGCTTGTTGCTTTATTCCAAAACTTTATCAGCAAATTATTGAGAAAATTGCCCATGCAAAGCTACCATTATCATAATTTATGCTAGTACATGTATGAACAAATTTAATGATTTTGCAGAAAAAATCTTGAAAACATTGTGGTAGTTGCATGTTTTCTGGGACAAAAATGTGGTCTGTTCGAATGATTTGTCGTTTTTTTATATTGATTATCATAAATAACTCATTGATCTGCAGTTGATAAAACTTGCAACAAATGGTAGCTTTGTATGCATAAATGAAAGTTATTTGGTGAAGAACCAACAAGCCATTAAGGCTGAGGGTTTACATAAAATTTTCATAGGTTGAACTGAAAAGGGGACCTTTAACCTTAAATCAACAAGGACAAAGGTCTCACAGGACTATTTCAAACAAATCCTGCAAGAGTTTTATTTTGGATGTTGCGAGAAATGGAAAAAAATGCACTGCTTTTGTCAGGTAAATTTTTTACGGAAGTCTGTTAGTGCCAAGTGGTGTTTTATTTTTATCTCGTTACAACGACTTAGTATCTCGTTATAACGACATAGTATCTCGTTATAACGACATAATATCTCATTATTACGACTTAGTATCTCGTTATAACGACTTAGTATTCATTATAACGACTTAGCTAACTCGTTATAACGACTTAGTATCTCGTTACAACGACTTAGTATTCATTATAACGACTTAGCTAACTCGTTATAACGACTTAGTATCTCGTCAAAACGACTTAATATATCGTTATAACGACTTATTATCTCGTTAATGACTTAACTAAGTAACCAATGGAACGAGTGCCTTTGTTATTGAACCGATAATAAGACCACAAGAACAAACAAGAGGCTTTCAAGAGCCTCTGTCGCTCACCTGGAACCTGGTGATTAAACAGTCGTTAAACTATTTTCCACAGATAGCAATTTAAGACAGAACCCGAACCTGTCAGACAGAGTTTCTAAAGGATCCAATACAAGAACTAGTGTGACCCCAAGTTCCCACAGGGCCACATGTTGAACTATGTTCCGTTGTTGCAGACATGACCACCGACGCAAATTTTGAAAAAAGACCCAATTGAGGACCTTTGTGACTAAGTTAAGATCTAACTGGTCAAGTAGTTTCAGAGGAACAGATCTTCGAAACTGTTCCCATAGGGTCCAATATTAAACTATGCTTCCCGCTGGCAGCCATCTTGAATTTAGTGGAAAACACCATTTTTGTAGGGGACCATATAAGGACCATTATGACCAAGTTTGGTTCCAATTTGCCAAGTAGTTTTAGAGAAAAAGATCTTTGAATGTGTTTTTATAAGATTCAGTGTTATGCTATGATACCCGCTGCATGACAGCCATCTTGGTTAAGGTACACTGTTTTTAAAGTGACCGTCTTAGGACTATTGTGACAAAGTTTGGTTCCAAGTGGCCAATTCATTTCAAAGAATATCTTTAAATGAAAAGTTTACACCGGACGACGGACGGACAACGTAAGTAGTGACTAAAGCTTATTTTGGCTTGGGCTAGGTGAGCCAAGGCCACAAATAAGAGGTATAAAAGAAAAAATGTACAGAATAAAAGACTAGGTAAAATAAACAAATAGATGATAAAGAATAAAGACAGTTCCAACAAATTTCGACTTTATGGCCTACAACAAGACCAGTGCAATTGGGTGGAGCAATTCTGGCCCCGTAGTTGAAGGTCGTATGTTCGAAATGCTTCATTAATTTTCATCTTTTGGTTTAATTTAGTTTCGGATCCATTCCAATTGTCAATGAAGCCGTTAATTATATGTTGTAAAAGATGTAGCTGATCTCATTGGGTACTAGCGTAACGCAGGAATCGGGATTGTTCGAAAAAAAATTGCACGAGCTAGGTTAGAATAAATAACTTTATTAATACATGAATATATTCATGACACAGGAATTGTAGAAAAGAATAACCCATGAACGGGGAAAAGTAGCTTCTTTCAGAGTGCTTCTCCAAAAGAAAGCTTGAATAAAAGACTTTGCAATAAGAACCTTTGTCTCTTTTACACACAAAGAAAAAATCAAGAAACAAAACTAAAATACAGAAATGAACCGAAACGAAACGGAACGAAGCTGTTTCGTTTCTTGAATTAGAAAATATTCATAGGATACTTACTAAAAGAAGAAACGAAATCTTTCCGTTTCGTTTCTTTTCGTTCCGATCCGTTACACGTTTTAGAATCACCTTTCAAGTGATGTTTTACAAACTTTCTGTTAAACTGATTTCAATGGTATACTCAAAATGATATTTGACAAGAACCCGTTTATTGGCCTCCGGGAACGCATGGTTTTGCTTTTTGTAGTAAAATGTCATCATGCTCAGACATTTCATCCCGGATTACTTATTCAATTTATTACCCAAAAGCATACTTTCTAGTCTGTAATTTTGAGGCGCAGACTGAAAGCCCTTTTCTCTGATTTTTTTTTCATTTTTATTTCCTAAAGGCCGTGTGTAAATTGATAAAACATGTGCCAAGTCACCGTAATTAAGAATCCAAAAAAGTCATACAGGATTTATTAAATCGATGTTATTATTTTCATACATTTTTAGTGATTTGTTCAATTTTGGTCACATGGTCTTGTGTATTTTACGGTGGTACATTTAGGACACACAAAATTTTATATTTTTATAATATTATGTCGAGATCTCGACTTATTATCTCGAGCGCTCGACTTATTATGTCGAGCTCTCGACTTATTAAGTCGAGCACTCGACTTATTATCTCGAGCTCTCGACTTATTATGTCGAGCTCTCGACTTATTATGTCGAGCGCTCGACTTATTATCTCGAGCGCTCGACTTATTATGTCGAGCTCTCGACTTATTATGTCTAGCGCTCGACTTATTATGTCGAGCGCTCGACTTATGTCGAGCGCTCGACTTATTATCTCGAGCGCTCGACTTATTATCTCGAGCGCTCGACTTATTATCTCGAGCGCTCGACTTATTAAGTCGAGCGCTCGACATAATATTATACAAAAATAAAATTTTGTGTGTCCTAAATGTACCACCGTAGTATTTCTTAGAGTTGTCAATAAATTTAAGAATTGACTTTACGTATTGACCTCTGCTAAAAATAGATCAATTTTACATTCTAATTAAATAAGGGATAAAAGACGAATTGACTTAATGAATTGACTTAACGTATTGACCTGGGACTAAAATAGATAATTAAAATGAAAAAGAAAGGAAATGGGGTAAATGTCAAGGAGACAACATCCCATATCCATTTTAAACGACCCAAAACAAAGCATCTAGGGGGCACCATACGGTCTTCAACACAGTGAGGAACCTCACACCATATAGCAAGCCCTAAATGGCCCCAAAAAGTCAAAAAAGTGAATAAATCAATGGAAACAAAGCACATCCAATAACCCAAATATCAAGAAACTTAAATTTTATAAGAAGACAAGGACAAGCCAATGACCAACATATTCCTGACTTGGGGCAGGCGCAAAAATTGCGGTGGGGTTAAACTCGTTTTCTTGGATCCAAACCTCCCCCTATGTGTGGTGAATGGCTAAAAATAAATATACAAAAAGACTCACAGTAAAAATCAAACTAGAAAAAAGTCCAACTTATCAAGAGTACCGTTACAATGAAGTACATAAAACACGAAGACAATACACACAGGTACTGTCCGGACAAATGCTCGCAGTTACCATTAACGGATCCAAAGGGGGGGGTTCCGGGGGATGGAACCCCTTTTTTTGACAATTATGTTTTTTTAATGAATATCCTGAGGTTTTACTATGAAATACCCCAAAAATTTTCGCGCCTCGCTCCGCTCGGTGATATTTTCTTTCATTTCTAAATTGGAACCCCCTTTTCAAATTCCCTGGATCCGCGCCTGGTTACTGACAGCTAGCTAAGGACATAATTTCCGTTGACTATGATATCAAACCTTCTTAAATATGAAATTTCAATGGAAATACTTCTAAATAGATTTGGTATAACAACATCATCAATTATGAAAGAAGAACATCGAATGTTTCTTTTGTTAAATTGTAAAATTTCTTGAATAGTACTGGTTTGTCTTTTTCATTGAATATGCAAAACAGGCGTTTATCATGTTTATTTAGTACTAATATAGAAAATACGGATGCAAAAAAGAAGAAGAAACAAAAAATCGAAACAGCAAACATCATTTAGAATTGAGATTTATTAACTCAAGTCTCTATAAAAATTCTTAAATTTGGAAAATAATAAAACCTAGTATAGCCTATTAAATTCGGTCAATGAAGAAATTTATCGACATGAGAAAAGTATATTGACACTCGGTCTACGTCCTCGGTCAATATACCTGTCTCATGTCAATAAATTTCTGCATTGACCTCATTAATAGGCTATAATTGTATATTATCATATGTTTTTTTTTTATAAATACAGACGTCTTGAATATGTGAAACAGTGCATGACGTTCATTCCGTATTCACACTATGACGTCATACCCTTTATCTCATGGCTAACCCTTTATCGCATGGCTTACCCTTTATTACATACCCTTTTTCGAAAAAAAAAATCAATTTTACTTTTTATTAAAAAAATTTCGAGGGTTAAAATTTTCTGGGGGGACAATTTGGGGGGGGGGGGCAAAATTTTTTTTGGGGGGATAACAAAGATTCGTTTGGGGTGAAATTGTTTTGTGAGGATCAGCTAAAAAATCTAGCAAACTTTTTTCCTTTACATGTTAGATTTAGTCCAAAACTTCTAGTCCTTTCCGCGCATTTTGAAAATTTCCTCTTCACAAAATACATGCATTTTCTCTTACCGATTTCAATTTTTGACAGTATTTTTCGGATAAGTAGTCCTCTGTTTAAATATATGATAAACTGTATAATACATGGCAAAATCCGTATCACATGCCGTATCATCCCTCGTGCTGATATTGGTAACTCGGGATGATACGGCATGTGATACGGATTTTGCCATGTATTATTCCCTATAAAACGGTCCTATGTTTACATTTATTATGCAAATTATAGTTACTGTTTTGTGAAAACGGTTCACAAATTTCATCTGAATTAAAATGTTGACAATGTTGATCGACAAGTAATTAACACTCACATTTTCCTTACGATCCGTTATACAAAAGAAAATGGGCACCATTTTACTAAAAGTTACTTTTACAATAATGAACTTTGTATTTTTTTTTATTACGATCCTGTTTTGGAGCATATACTTATGGTGGAAGGATGCAACTTATCGATAAACTTTTGACTAAAGTACGCACAACGAAATTTGCCGCAACTTAAATCGATGTAGCTAATTTGTTTTAAATAAGACCCTAATAAAACATAAATGCATCATTTTCTAATTTTTTGCCGCTATTCTTGGTATATTTACCGATATAATCAAAGTTCAAATAAAAATATTTTCCATAGACTTTAATGTTAATTTCTTACAAATTTTAAAGAAATTCGATGTGGGAGTGATTGATGAATGATTTACGCAAACCAACAAACCAATGAAAAGACACAAAATTGATTGCCGGTGGATTTCTTATTTGCATATAGGGTGCTTGTTTGTTGTTTATTCGGGTGGCCAATGAACAAACAGAATTTTGATTTGTTTACTAATTTACATAAAAATGTTTAGGTAAATATGAGAATAAAATTTGCAGAACCAATATCCAGTTACCATTTACTTTTATTAAAATAAATTTGTTAACAGGTAAAAATTTTTGTTGACACTTTGTCAAGTAATTACATAATTAATTTTTTGCTTCGCAATCGAGATTAACTCCCGACCCACGTGTTTTGGTTAATCGATATACCCCAGGGCATTATAACAATAAATACAGGTGTTCAGTTAACCCAGTTATACTCCCTCTGTTTTCGACTCAAATTTTCTGTTAAAATAACATAGAAGGGTAATGGAAAACTTTTTAACCCTTTGTTGTAAAATTATGGTAATGCATGGCATGAAGCGGCAAAAAATTAGCTTTCCATTGGTGTATGCCATGTCATCCTTTAACATTTACTTTAAAAGATATTTGGAGAAAAGTCGCGGCAAATTTCGTTGTGGCTACTTTTTTTTTTTTTTTAACTACTCAAGACATATCCGACCTCGATTTAATTAAACTGAAATTGTAGACGTTCGAATGGAACCCTTGATTGACTTGATATTGGAATTTGATACAGCTGATGGTGTTTTTTCATGGTATGGAGCATTTGAAATGGAATGGGTAGATGAACGCATAAGGAAGAACATTACGGAAAATGGCGGCATTGAATTTGTTGACGTTCCCTTGAAAAATGTCTGGAAACCCAAAATAATAGTTGCTAACAGTGCAAGGAAAAGGACAATATTTGCGTTCGATCACAATTTTTATTACCAAACTGCAACAGTTTTGTACCGATATGACGGATTGGCGTTCGCACAGCAAGGCGGATTGATTGAAACGGCCTGCGACGCAAATATACTGTATTACACTGACGATCAACATGTTTGTGAAAGAATTCTTCACGGAGAACGAAACGATATGACACTATCCGCTTATAAAGAATTCAACCTTTTAGAACACGTGTTGAAATCCTACCAACGGGATGCTGAATGGGAGATAATCAACATTACTTATTGTACTCCTGTAGGATATAGCAAATTTCCAACAATCGAATTCGATATTTACATAAAAGAAGACTGTTTAATTTAGTTGTGAATTTGATTTTACCGATGATACTTGTGGGCGTGTTAAATGTTTTTACGTTTGTCTTACCAATAGAGGCTCAAGAGAGGAGTTCATTCTCTGTTATATTGTTTCTTACATTCTTTGTCGCCATGACGCTTGTTTCGGAGTATTTTCCAGCAACCGACACCATTGGGTATTTTTCTATCTTTTTGATTCTGCGAATTTTGACAGGTGCTTTCACAGTGCTTGCACCAATCTACTCGATCTGTTTCTACTATAAAGACGATTCGTTGGGGAATGCTTTGGATTGTACTGGATGTTGCAGAAAATCTTGTTGGAAACATACACCGGAAGTACGCGACCGCTGGAAACAAACCTCGAGGTTAATAGACAAGATATGCATCTCCATTTTAGTTTTATAACTTTTCGTAGAATTATTTTGTTTTATAATTTACTTTTATCTATAAACATTATATGTTAAAACGTTCATGGTATATTTCATCGTTTTTCATGTTAAATTCATTTGTGTAATACCCATATGTGCTAACTGGAAAAAGACTTAATGCAATGGTGGTATGGAATTGTTATTCTTCATAAAATTTCCCTTATGTGCTGTATAAAGAACAGGAAAAGCTTATCCTTCTGGACCACCTGCTGTCACTCTCTCTCTCTTTTTAGAGTTTACACTATTAGGGTTTTAGTTTTTAGTGTTGTATTTCTGGTTTGTGGGTTTATATAGGTGTGTTGCGTCTGTAGTCTTCTGTCTTCTAGTGTTTACTCGTTTTTGCCTCGTCTCTGGACTTTGATTTATGTAATCTTGTACTTTGTTTCTTCGGTATTTAATCCTTCCAAATACATAGGTTTTAAAGGGAATTTGAAGTTCGGAGAGTTAGTGGACTATGGAATTTAGAGTTGTGTGAAAAAAATTGTTTTAAATGAATATCAAATCTGTAGGTTAAAAAATCTGCACCAGATATTTTTCTGTTTCTTCTGAGAATTTTTCTCCAAATTAAATTAATTAATGCACCACATGCCACACTGAAGCCTATTTGAAGTAATTGTAAGCCAAAATAGTATCCTGTGAAATAAGTTCCAAATGGAACAAATGTTATTGATATATATGATATTTATTCCGCCTGGAGATTATTTCACCAGGTGAACCCTTGATTGACTTGATATTGGAATGTGATGCAGCTGGTGGTGTTTTTTCGTGGTATGGAGCATTTGAAATGGAATGGGTAGATGAACGCATAAGGTTGAACATAACGGAAAATGGCGGCATTGAATTTGTTGACGTTCCCTTGAAAAATGTCTGGATACCCAAAATAATAATTGCTAACAGTGCAAGGAAAAGGACAATATTTGCGTTCGACCACAAGTTGGATTACCAAACTGCAACAGTTTTGTACCGATACGACGGATTGGAGTACAGTAAATACTTTCCAACTGGAGATTATTTCACCAGGTGAGCTATGAAATATTTATGCAACATGACTTAAATAATATCGACAGCATACATCTCTCGCAAAGGGAATCATTTTACAAATTTACCCCACACCGTATTTTACACTCAAACTGGCTTAATTTTGTTCTTTTAAATAAATCCATAGTTTATTAACGGAATCTCTCTGTCCCATACTACAAGGAATTAAAAGTCATGACTATCAGCAACATTTATATGTTAGAGTTTTAAGAAAAGCTTGTTGGGTATTAGGCATCCAAATTTATAATGGTACCATAATATTTGCATAACAAAACATATGAATAGTATGGGAACCTCCTTTTTCGGAGGTTGATGCCAAATAAATGTGGAGAATTTTTTTTTCTAGTAATTATACAAGGATGACCATGAGAAATTTTGTGGAAAAAAAGGCTTATCAGGAGAAGCAAAAGTTGTGACAACAAAAAAGAACAACCATTCACATGAAATCAACATCGTTGATCAGCACGCTACACGGACGATGGACAGCGTCCACTAAATATGTTTTCTCTCGGTGTGTGTTACTTTGTGTTTTATTGTTATTGTCTTAGTATATTCAATCTGTGTATAATATCCAAAATATTTTTCAGGGTCATGATACCTATATGTGAAATGTTTATCTATATATCTTTGTTATATGTTGCGTTTATTTATATACATTTAATTAAATATGATTTATTTAATGTTTCATACATTAACATAATGGACTTCGCAATAGACATTACTAGGATTTAATTATGTATGATTGTCATGTCCGTACAAAAAGTACAAAGAAAACTGTGCAAAGGAATTAAGATCAGAATCTTAATCAAACAGTAAAGAATTTTGGAATACACTAAAGAAATTCACAAATAAAAACAAAGAATCACCACAATAGATTTTAATACTTTTTATGATTTTTTCAAAAATTTAAATGAAAGCGAGGACAACGGACTAAGTGACAATTTTAATGTTGATGAAGCTTCTAACCCTATCTGTGATGAGATACTCAATGGAATGATTACTGAAACAGAAGTAAAAGAAGCTATTAAAGGCCTAAAAATAATAAGGCTCCAGGTACAGATATGATTTTAAATGAATTTATAAAATGTTCTCCTCCAAATGTTGTCTCTATTTATTGTAAATTGTTTAATGTAGTATTAGACACAGGTATTATTCCAGAAAAATGGACATGTGGAATCATAAAACCTATTTATAAAAATAAGGGCGATCCATCTAACCCTGACAATTTGAGAGCAATTACACTTATAAGCTGTCTAGGCAAGCTATATACTTCTATAATTAATACCAGGTTAAATTTTATGGCAAATGAATTGAATATAATTTCGGAAAACCAGACAGGATTTAGAAAAGGATATTCATCCGCTGACAAAATATTTGTTCTTCATGCGCTTATTGAAATTTATTTTTCCCTGAACAAAAAACTATTTTGTACCTTCGTGGATTTTCGCAAAGCATTTGATACCGTCTGGAGATCAGGCTTGTGGCAAAAATTACATAGATATGAAATTAAGGGCAAATGCTTTAAAGTTATTTATAATATGTATAGTGATATTAAGTCTTGTATTGAATATAATGGTGAAAGATCTCAATTTTTCCCATGTTTAACTGGTGTTCGTCGAGGTGAAAATTTGTCACCATTTTTGTTTGCAATTTTTCTAAACGATCTGGAGAATTATTTTTGTAGCTTAGATGGATTGCCTTTAGAAAAAATTAAAGAAAAACTTGAGAGTGAGTTACATATTTTTTACAAAATTTTTGTCATATTATATGCTGACGATACTGTCATTTTGTCTGAAACAGAAGACGGTATGCAAAAGTCTCTTGATATTTTTCAATCATACTGCGATCTTTGGAAATTAAGGGTTAATGTTAATAAGACGATATGATATTTAGTAAAAGGAAAGTCAGACGTGAATATAATTTCACACTGCAAGGGGAAACTTTAAAAATTGTGGATACCTATTCCTATCTTGATATTGTTTTTAAATATAATGGTACATTTTTTGAAACTAAGAAACATTTAACAAATCAAGCAAAGAAAGCGCTTTTCTGTATTTATAAATTAATCCAAAACGAACCTGTTCCCATTGATTTACAGTTAAAAATGTTTGATGCTATGATAGAACCAATATTGTTATACGGTTGTGAAGTGTGGGGATATGAAAATGCAAAAGATTATTGAGCAAGTTCACTTAAATTTTTGTTAAAGAATACTTAAAATTCGAAGTAAAACGCCACTTTTTATGGTTTGTGGTGAGCTGGGCAGATATCCGCTTGAAATTCTAATCAAATTAAGAATGATATCTTTTTGGAATAAATTGTTATTGAATGAATCGAAGCTATAGATTAATGATCGCATTGAGACCGGAAAATCATAATAACTTTAAATGGATAAATTATGTTAAAAAAGCATTTCATGATATTGGAATGAGTCAAACTTTTATTTCTCAATTTCCAGTTTACGATAAAGGCTTGGCAAAACAAATTCTCTGTGATCAGTTCATTCAAAAATGGTTCAGTGAGATGCATAATGCGTCTCATGGTTCATTTTACTCTATGTTTAAATACGAATTTGGACTTGAAAACTATTTAACAAGACTAAAATATACCTCGAGAAGAGCGCTTTTGTCATTTTTGTAACTCAAATCTTATAGGTGATGAATACCATTTTCTTTTTTGCTGTACTAATAATATTATTGTCAGACTAAGAGATAGATATTTGCCCCGCTACTACTGTATTTATCCAAATCATCAAAAAATGTATAAACTATTTTCAATTTGTAATACAGAAATATTCAAGAGACTAGCTGTTTTTCTCAAAAAGATAAATGCATTCCTGTAAATTTTTGTCGTTTTTCTTCCTGCTTGCGTCTGCTTTTATTCAACTTGTATATCATATTTCATCATATTATTGTGTGTTTCCATATATAAACTGTTCTGTCACGTTTATTGAAAAAATATGTATATTGACCTCATGTTACACATATGTTACTGTGTCGGAGTGTTTTCTAATAAAAGTTCAAGTTGAAAAGTAAAAAAAATATTTTATACTGTCTACCTCTTGTTGCATTGTAATCAATGTCAGAGTGTATGAATAAAACTTGAAAAAACTTGAAACTTAAAAAACTTGTTATATTGAAAGTACAATTATTTTACTTATACAATTATTATACATTTTTGAACTCAATTGGCCCGTATGTTCTTTAGTGTAAACAATATTTTATTAGAATAAGTCATACAAAGTAACTCAATTAAATGAAAATACAAAAAGGGGATTGGAAAACAAAAATACATAAAGGGATTGGAAAACAAGTGTAAACACTTTTATAAATTCCTTTCCCGGTTCTTTGAACTAAACCCTTTTTAAAATGCACATTTTTTTCATATTAAACCAACGAAACATTTATTTATATCCATTGAAATAATCTTTGATTATATCAAAAATTGCAAGAATAAAAAAATGAAAAAAAAAAAAAATACAAATAAAAAATATATACATATAAAGATATGTCGGGATTAGAACCCCCGATACCCTTGTCACTTTCGGAACTTCACGAAGGCTAGTTTTGATTTACTTTTGACTAGCATAAAGCTATGGTGTCGAAAAAGCTAAGTGTCCTGTAAAAATATGTGCTGGATGGCGTCAGGGGATGCAAGTAGTGGCCCGCTAAAGAGCAGATCAATTACTAATAGTTAATCTAACCAAAAGGTCTGACGAAGTACCCCAACGACTAAGCCAGCCATAGATAGATGTGTAGAAAAATTGATATATATGTTTAAAATCGATCAATACTTGTGTGAATAGCTAGGTTATTTATAAATCAAGATATTTAAATGCTTAGTTTAACTAAATATAATATACGTTAAATAAACAAAATACATTTGTATTGAAATTGGGTTTGGAAACGAAATATGGAAAATCCGGGGGCTAAATGGACAAGTAACGTTGTATATTTATACAATCACATAGGTGTGAATTTCATTGAAATATTGTCATCATCTTTCTACCTCAAATATAACCACAAACTAAAAGTCCAAGTTTGAATAACCATTCTCAAAAGTTAATGTTGGAAAGATAACAGGAAACACCAACAATGGCCGAAACTACAATTTACCAGATGTCTGCACAAGAAAAAACAATAAAATGACAAAAGACAAACATAAACAACGATAAGAACTCGGGATAGCCAACTTGGTTAGCTAGCGGAAGCTTGCTAGCATGAACATGATAACTTAAAAAAAATTCGAAAAATGTCTGTATATTATGTTGACCAGTCAACAGTTTTCAGTCTGATGACTGCAACCGAACTGTTGATCGCTTGCCTTATTTTGATTGGTTCAAAAACATCACGCCAATATCACATGACCTCCTGTCGTCTACGCAACCAAATAGGCGACGTGAAATGTATTCAGATGAAATGGGGCGAATTTAAGAAAACTGAAAGTTTTCAGTTACATTAATGTAATACAGAAGGATATACCAATAAAACATATTTTAAAGACTAGAACACATTGAACATGAAAAGTTATAACAAAACAGTTATAGACTGGGTCCTCAAACAACGGCTTTTGACCCTCTGACTAAACTTGCACTGACCCTGGAGCTTCGTGCAACAGTTCAGTACTCGGGTCAAATAAAACAGTTGTTGTTTTCGGACCCAGTCGTCATCAAAAGTTGACGGAAACGGACAAAATGATGTGTACATTCATTTTGTCACCTTTTTACAAAGGAACTATCAGTTATTGATACAAAAGCAAACAATGAATCAGTCACAACATCACTGCATTTGATTGGTCAAGAAGGTCAGGTAGGGACACAGTTATTGAATCGACCCTTTAATGCTACTCAGGTAATATTATTTAAAGCCAATATGGTTATCAGTTATATTTGTAGTTCACTAAGTTAAAACAAAACCCAATTTGAAAACCAACCCTTCAATATTAATTCCTCAAAATGTTAATTATTTTAAACCTACACTGTTGCGACAACTATGATATCATGGTCTGAAATTTGTTCAGCGCCAAATCACACTTGGCCCTCTATCTTATATTGCATGTAGCTTTTGAATTTGAATACAACATTGTATTTGTTTTATTTAATGATACCAGTGCAAGCATATGAATTTAAAGGGTAGACAGATCAACTTCCTAGACACGACTTTTTAATACAATGAAAATTGAACCTCGATTTTCTTTGTTGCGTTTGATTCGAGTAAAATACATTGTTCACGTTATATCTAGATCATATTTTTTTATTTCAGGAAGCCTCTCTGTTCCACATTCTAGAGGCTTGCAGGAAATAAAATCTAACAACTGAATCTAACTGGCCTTATGTTAAAATTTTTACGGTGGAAACGTACTTCAGAAATTTTTTGCTCATTCTGTGTCATATCCACAGGTTGCGAATGTACTTCAACCTATATATATTCTCCCTTTCATAGAGTAAGCATTTCCTGCTTCTAATAAGACACCCGCCGTGTTGAACATGTCAACTCCGGTAGTAAAGTCAAATCCGGTAGAGGTAAACAAACTTTAGTGGCAAAGAGAAAGATCTGTTGTCATCTGGGACACAGATATCCCATAGCGGTCCACAAGAGTAAAACTTCCGTAGTGATGCCCTAAAGTTATGGGCAACATTCTCGATAAAAACGTTATCGAGACATCTACAGAACATTTTGTTTTTTGACAGGCATTTTTGAAAGGCATTTTTTCAAAGAGTTGCACCAATAACCATAGACATCTCCCGATAGGAACTGTTTTCCTAAAGGCTTTTTCAAAAAAATCATTTGATCCACCCTTCGGTTTCTGCTTTTTAATACAAATAAACAGTTCCGATTATCAACCCAACACGGCAAGTGTTCTACCTAAACTGTTCATATTTAGATTACCATGTCATTGTTTACTGTTGTTTACTGTGACAATGCACTAATTTTGTTAGAATTTAAAATGTATTGAGGGTTTAAGTTGTGTATTGTTAGCCAACCGTACGAGTGATAGCCGGAAGTGAACAGTAGAAAAAAGAAGGGAAAAGAGGAATGTGTCAAAGAGACAACGACCCAAAGGGGAGTAATAAAAACTCAAAGCCACTATAAGATCTTCAATGAACGGTGAGAAAACCGCACACCCAACGGCAGGTCGGAGTCGGCCCCTGAATAAAGAGTAATCGAGTTCAGTGAAATAAACATCATCCTAGACTCCTGTAGACATAAAGTAAACTAACTAGAAAAAAGACAAGACACACAAAGGCTTAATAAATTTCCTGACTTAGGACAGGCACAAACCTGCTGCGGTGGGGTTAAAGTAGTTTTGTTGGGCCAAAACCTTCCCCCTATAGCCAATGTGATGAATAAAAAAACAATTGTAACAACAGTAAAATTCAGTTAGAAACAGGACTGAGTCAATTGTGAAAAATGAAACAGAAAGAACTAAACGGACATAAACATGAAATCACAAAAGACTACTAGCAATTAACTGACATGCCAACTCCAGACCCAATATCAACTGACAAATAAAATAATGTAACCTCAGTATACAGCTTCCACCAAGATCCATTCCTGTGAGGAGTTAAGCATAATGATTTCATGCATATACCAGAATACATAAACAGAAAAGACACACAAAGGCTTTATAGATTTCTTGACTTAGGACAGGCGCAAGCTTGATCTGGCGGGGTTAAACTAGTTTTATTGGACCTCCATTATGTTTGCACCTCCATTTGATGGGAGAGTTCAAATCCAGGAAAAGATAACAAAACTTTTTGAAAAAGGCTATAGTGTTGTCTGGTGCGTATAGTGGGCAGGACAACAGCTCCCGAGGAAAATTCCAGGTAGTACCTGGCAGAAAAAAGCAATAGAAAAGAGGCAAAAGTAAAGTAAACCGGAAGTATGCCTGGTAAAGCTCCGTTGTATAGCATCCCGCTGTTGTGTCTGTTCAGATTATCCAATGAAAACAAAGATTTTTTTAACTCTTATGTACTAAAACCCTCAATACGAACATAGGCAGCATTTGAAACGGGCACTGAACACATTATTCTATTGTGCAAAATGAAATCAACAAGATCATGGAGCAGGTGGATGAAATTCTATGCCTTTAATTTACAGAAAGGCGTGTCGACCTACGATAATGCAAAATAAAGGTTTGTAGCAGGTACTGATGCGAAACATAAGAAATTTCCGAAATGCCCTGAATGAACAATAAGCTTTAAAATGTGGATGGGTCACGATTCCGAATTTAGTTACTTTCTGGAAAAAAATCAAGATAAAGAATTTCTTTTATTAAAAGACAAATTTAGGAGTACAAACCATCACTTATAAAGAGCATATCACAAATAAATTACGGTTTCCAAGAAACGGGTCTTTTCCCTCCACAGTAAAGACACAGAGCTGCAAGCAGTCGGAAATGACAGTTTATCCCCTCGCCAATTTGTTTATTGTACAAGTAAGCCAGTTTCAGGCTACAAACCATCAGCTCCTCAAAATATCCGTTTTCCATTATGTTGTCTGAAGCACAAACCGGAAGTCATGTGATGTATTCTCCCGTCGTTAGGTATAATATCCTGCTGTCAAGGTAGTTTCAATTTACGTGACGTCTTATTATCTAATAAAATCTTAGACTTAAAACTTGTGAATAGGGAAACAACCGACAAAATTGTCGACTGCGATGGTCTTAACTTGTGGGTATAACCTCCCTTTTTGGACTCGGGACTAGGGCCTTATTTTCGGCGTACTTTGGACTTGACTACTTGAGTCTATGGATTCCACGGACTCGAAAGTCATAACATTTTGGACTTGTACTTCAAATTTCAAAACAATTCAAAAAATAAAAAATGGACTCTGAACTTCATCTCAAATTTTGGATGTACTCTGGACTCAATGGGGTAGTGGGTTATACATTCTGACTTGGTACAGGCATTTAAAAAGAAATGGTGAGTTAAACAGATTATATGGCTAGCCAAACCTCCCCTCCCATTTCTACAATGTCCAGAATCAACTCAACAGCAACTGCCTTTGATCAGTCTTAAGTCAGTGTAATGTTATACCAGTACTAAGTAAAATAATATCGTGAAATATCTTTTGGGTGACTGATCGGCAAATGTCATTTTCTTACCCTAAGACAAAACCATTAAAAGAAGTACATAATAAATATATTCACGCCTTTTTTTAATCGAACCCCTGCAAGAAATTGCTTGTTGACTATGAAATAAAATACAAATACATAATTTAGATATTTTTTTTTATTAAAATGAAACATAGTTAATAGCTAAGCATATGATGTGACAAACGAAGTATATATATTATAATTATATTATTTTTAAAACATTATCACATTTTATAATATCATAATAAAAACACAACCGAGTTTCAATATATCAATTATCCCATTAAAACACATATAGCCATATGTACACAATATCACACAAAACTTGAAGAGCTTCAAATTTCCACGCCTTGTCTATCCTATCTAAAATATGTACATCTTATTTATTGCCATTCACGAAAACTACACTATGAGAGTTGCTATTGTATGAAAATTCAATTTTCCATGGTTTAGACCTGAATCCGATAATTAAGTTAAGGCTTTGGACATGCTAAAAGCGCTTTTACATAATTGTCTTGGTTAAAGGTGATATACCTGTTCTTTTCACCCTGTTAAGGGAGTTAACTTCGTAAATTTTACCTTCATTGACTAGTTTTATAAATATTTTATATTCATTTAAGCAATAACAGTACATTATTTGAATACCCGAGGGCGTCAATCGTAGATTTGACGGTCAAAATGCAGTTTACAGGCGACGCGTAGCGGAGCCTGTAAACGGATATTTTGACCGTCAAATCAAGATTGACGCCCTCGGGTATTCAAATAATGTACTGTTATTGCGATTGTAATGCAATTAAAAACCATTAATCAATTTCATATTCTATTTTTAACTTGTGTATTTGTAACCATACAAGGAACCAGACTAAACAGGGAACCTACCATGTCCCAGGTGTGTAGATGGTGGAATTGACGGTCAGTTCTGACCAATCAAAACTTTCGTTATATAAATGTTGCATTACAATTTATTGTTAGCTACCACAACGTTCTTGTGTCTATTTCATATGACATTCAGCTGTCAACGTTATACAAATGAAGCATGGCAATGAGGTCAATATATGGATTTGTAGATCTGTCAATAACATATTGACCGAGGACGCAATCCGAGGTCAATATACTCTAATCAGTTCTATAATCTATGTATTGACCGTACTTGCCATGCTATAATTGTTTTATTTGATGACCTTATTCTTGTTTTAATTAGCTTTTAACGATTGAAATGTTGGAATATCTAGTATTTTTATAAACATGACGTTTCCTTATATATGCTGTTTAATGGCAGTAACTCGTTCGTCAATCCTTTGCAACTAAATTTAGTGATCAAAACTATGCTGTTTAAATTTTTCCAGCCATTAAGCGGTGTAATCCTTTGCAACTAAATGTGATCAAAACTATGGTGTTTAAATTCCTTTGATCCATTACGCGGTACAATACTATACAAGTGCAAAGATGATACAATACAAAGTTTAACGACTATAACAATTTACCATAAACCATGATCCAAATCAAATGTACATGTAACATGAATGATCGATCGATGTATGAACTATTAACGACTAATGGTTGTTTTAAATCTTTAAAGCAATTATCTAAGACTAAATATCGTGACAAGATATATTAAACACATAAGTACCTATATTCGAATTTAAAACTACTGTACAGTATACCAAGTGCAAATACAATGCAATAATCTTGTAGATATTTTACAAATACTGCCTTCAATTGAGAATGGTACACTTGATTACCTCACGAAGAAAATGTATTAACCGAGACAGTAGTCGAGGGTGCTATTCTTTTCTGAATGTGGTAATATAGTATACCATCCAAAATTAAAGGCCAAATATATTATTCTATACTGACCTTCTTGACTGTATTACCACTTTAAGTAACGTAAATGACGTCACTGTACTATTAGAACGACAGTATACCCACCAGAAGGGTGGTATACTAAACAGACGGTTGGTATACCAAAATACCAACCTAACGGTTAACCAATCAAAATTAGGGAAATTCATGTGAAGTATAATATACAAATATACCATATTGTATACGGTATTTTTGTATTCAATCATACAACCTTTTTCCTGTAGTTTTTTTCAAAGTATCCAGAACATAATTTAAGTGAAAAGTATGAGAATCTGATGAATTATAGAATCTTACACCAGAGAAAGTGGAAGATCAGTAAATCTCAGACATCCAACGGTTACATTTCATAAATCCCTGATTCGCTGAAGCTCTCAGAGAACACCCTAGGTTGTATGATATTTCTAAATCTTCCATTTCCGACGGCGTGGATTATTTTACTCATATTTATAACCACCAAGTATGATTTGGTCACCACCAGACAGTGCTTGACATCCAGCATTCCAAAGGGACGTCAGAATAAATTGCGTGGAAATTGTCCCTGTCGAATAAGTGGAGGAAAGGGGTAAAAGATCATAATTTCTTGTAGAAATGGCTTACATTTTAAATAATTATTAATTGTTTAGTGGAAAATAAACAATTTCATTTCTAAAAGGATTTTTTTTCATACGGCGGTATATGCTTCTGCTATTGTAAAATACAGTTTTTTGACATGTTGCAATTATTGCAGAGATAACCGAAATTTTTGTCTTTTAACGGCATCATTTTTGTACTGACATCTTGGTTTTTTTCTAGTATGTTAGCATATTTATAATAAAACACCATATGAATGGAAAGACTGAAGGATTTTGTATATATGATAAAATTAAATATACCTTCCAATTCAAATCAATATTTTTATATCCCTTTTCTAGAAATACACAAACCTATTCTTCATTATGGTCTATAATATTGAATTCTGATACAATTTAAATTCCTTATGACAAGAAATTATTAGCCCATCTGATCATTTGATTTTGGAATTTTGGAACTATCTCATTATTCACTACCATTTATCATATCAAAATTTCTACATTAGTTATGGTAGTAATGGAATGATCACAATTTGATTTGTCCAGAAACATCACTTTTAATGCTGCCACATATGTCATCATATGCTGGAAATAGTTTTATTGATTCATTAGTTGTTGTGTTGTATATATCAGATAGCAATATTTCCAGCTGTGCTACAGGTACAGAAATGACAACACTATCGGGTACATTCCTAGCATAAAAAGCAAAAGAGGACGTGTCAGCACCCTTAATACAGCATCCAGCAAACCAAAACAAGTATGGAACCGTTACTCCATTACCTAATGAGCTGTCAGCATCGTCTAGAGAAACTACACCGGAAATGACGTACATTTCTGGGTGATCACGTGATACTCTATTTCGTTGCCTTCGAACAGGATTTAAAAGCACAGGAATCCCGCATTTTTCAACAGCGTAGTTTCTTGTTGTTGATAAAGCCGTATTCCACATCCCATGTAGCGATGCATGTATTGGGGCAGCATTGGTAAGTGTATAAGTAGAAATCTTCTCTCTGATGTCATTTCCGGTTAAACTATATGGAAGCAATTGCTGAATTTTATATTCTGCGGTTTCATAATCTGCATGTACTGCCTGGAAACGGCCAAGATTACAAACGGATGTTTCACCATTATCATAGAACATTCCTCTTTTTTCTGCCCCATTTATCCAGTCATAAACTGTTGACATAACGCTTTTATGTTTTTTGGTTGTCACCAAACCTACAAAAATACAAAATTAAAACCTTATACGATAACACGTTTTGTTTTGTGGTATAAAAATCTGTCATAAGATTTGTTCAGTAAGAAAATGGTATTGGAACGTAAGATTTAAAGCCAGGGCTATAAATCAGTTTATTTTGTAACTCACGCCTGAAAACCAAACAGCCATAGTAGATCTTCACGGGTTGAGTATCAGGAAAAACTGTAAACCCTTCTGGAGAAAATAGTTTTTATACCAGAAGTGCACTTAAGATTTTGCCGAACGGCAGATGTCAGAGCTGGCATTTTTACTGTTATATACTAATATCATACGAAGGAATGCTCAAATGAAATTATACTACAGCATAAAACTGAACAAAAACTCTTTACAATATGTCTGAATGCTCGCATCCTAGGCCTATCTAAAAGTATGTAAATTTGTTAGGAGCGCATTATTGAAAACAAAAAACAACAATCTACTTTCCTACTGTGACTGGTTGCAAGTTGACTTGTACATTTACTCATTCCCTTGATTCTCTGTATCCAATGTAAATACTCAATACATATTATTTTTTAGTCAATATACTAAGAAAGTGTGAGGGTCGAAATATTGTCCATTAGAAATATATAAGTATTATGACTTCAAAATATCTGAAAGAATTACAAGGAAATGTAACATCAAAGAAATATATATGTACTTCTTTGTGCTTTTAATCGGGATGTAAGAAACAACGGCAGTAGAATACCGAAGGAACAAAGGAGTGAAATTCACAAAAATCGAAGTCCAAAGACAGGGCAAAAACGAGAACACAGAAAACAATGACGTTAGACACAAAAACAATAACACAATACCGAAGTAACTGTAATTTTAGTTTCTGCATATAACCATTTCGACAACTTATGTCTCTTCTGTGCAGATAAAATCTAAACATTTAGAAGAAATGTTTTTAAAATGATAGAGAACAAAAAACAAAATATGATCTAAATGGGAAGCCAAAAATCAGCAAAGGACAGAACTCATGATTTTTTTTATTTAACTACTATCCTGTTTTTGGTCTTAAAAAGTTTTATCAAAGTTTCTCCAGTTTCATGGCGTTTGTGATAACCTATCCTTGGATTAGACATAAGGTTTACCAACATTATAAAAGTCCTCTCTTCTGTACATTTCACAGTTGATTCGTTACTGTCGAGCGTGTAGTTTGTACAGTGATTTTTTGAACAGAGTAAAAACGCTGTCCCAAAAGCTGCTTAGTCAGGGCTTTGTTCAACCTATGTTAATTTCATCCCTCAAGAAATTCTATGGCCGTCACCATAACATCATTGAAAGATATGACGTGTCAGTATCTCAAATGAAAGTGGACATTTTCAGCTAGATTCACGACTTCCCGGATTTGACTACCGATTTTGACATTTTCCTGGATCGACTCACTCACATTATGACGGGTGCTGTTAACATAGCAGGACATGCTTACCCTTCCGGAGCACCTGATGTCACTCTCAGTTTCACTGGAGTTCACACTGTGAGTGCCTTTGTTTTGAATGTTGTGATTTCCATTTCTGTGCTTTGTGTCTGTCTAACGTCATTGTTTTGTGTCTGGCGCCATCGTTTTCTGTGTTCTCGTTTTGGCCATGTCTTTGGACTTCGATTTTTGAGGATTTCCCTCCTTTGTTCCTTCGGTATTCTACTGCCGTTGTTTCTGTTATATTTATGAAATGACTGTAAGATAAGCAAGAATATGGATTTGCAGTAGAAAGAGAATTTAGGATTTCAGAGATATTTTTACGGTACCCCTCCTACCCAGCCTAAAACACGCTTAATTGTGCAATATCGGGATGTTGCATTTGTACATAAATTAAGGAAGACGTATTTATCAACTGACTTCATCTTTTGGTGGTAAATCTTTCAATTTAAATTCTGTGTGTCACATGACGGGACTAAAGGAAACCTATTTTGACAAAAATGGCATTAAATGGTCATGTTTTTAGAAGTTATTACTCCCCTTTGGGCCGTTGTCCCTGTGACACATTCCTCATTTCCCTTCTTTTTTCTATACTTATCTCTTGTTGGTTTTAGCTTACCCTTTTCTAACATGAATTTCATAACTGGCATCGAAGTGTCTGACAGATTTCTGAATCTTCCAAAAGACATCTGAGGTGAACGCTGTCTTGTATCATAAACAGTTCCATAGAAGGTCTTCTTGTAAGAACCCAGAATGGTATCGTCCCTTGCAAATCTCTGACATATGAAATATTTGCTCTTCAAGTTAGGAAAACCTGTCGGTAGTTCATTTCCAAGTAGAAATTTCTTCCAACAGTTATGTTTTAAATTTCCTTTAGATTTTAGCCGTTCTTTTCTCTTTTGGTTACATTTAGTTGATTCTTCACAAAATTTCTCCAGAGTGCTTAAACACTGTTTTGTAGCATCATAAAATGGTATAAATCGATCTCTATTCCTGCACCACACTGCTTTATCACCTTTGACGTCAAGGTCATCAATACTCCATGCTTTGTGTACAAATTTCCCGATGCTGACGTCATACAATGAATAATCACAATCTGCAACTGAAAAGAAAATTTAATGCAATGTAACGCTAATTTCTGATTAGATTAACTCGGTTTGAAATATTTTCAGGATTTACTGGAAACTCTTTTTCTGATGTCCAGTTTTGTTTCCGACTACTTTTCATATACAGGTATTACGCTTTTCGTGCTTGTATGTAAACATGCTATCATTTAGAATAATAATACTAACAAAGACAGACAGGAGCGTGAAAATTTAGAACGAGTTCAACCTAGTATAAAATGAATATAAATGAAGCCGATCGGATTTCAATGTTATTTTGTCTAATACAGGGCAAAACTTCGAAGTAAAATCAGATTGTTAGTCAAAAAACGGACTAAAAACAATAAAAGGACTGTTCCATTACTGGGTTTAGCCATGTATTTCTAGAGATTTTTACTCATGTACATTTACTCCATATCTTTTCATTGTATATCAAAAATCTTAATGGCTATAAAATGTAATATTACCCCTTAATTTACCCTATGGCCGTCAACAAACGTACCAGTAGCAGTTTTTGAGTATTTAAATAATGTCCTAGTTGTAGCACTGTTCTTGTATGGTATCAATAGACTGTTTTATATACATGTTATTTCATATTTTGTACTGTGTTGCTATAATTTATAATGTATAAACCGCCAGAAATTCTAAAGAAGAGCATGGGCTGCGAACTTGAACACCAAAATCTATAATAAAATTACCTTCATCATGGAGATGTGGAAAGACTTCATCTACAAAATAAATGATCAACAACTTTATTAGTGGGAAATTCGTTTGCATACTCATAATGTGTATTCGACACGAAAGCAAATAATTGAGAAAAGCAATCTAGCTCATCTAGCAGATCAGGCTTACCCTTTCCCTGCACTAGATGGAACCCAAGCTTTTGAAATGTTCTTTTTACACGGAAATCATATTTCTATTCAATGCATCTCGTCTCATCTGTTTAAAAAATATGACATTGTTGTAAGTTTTTTCAGACCGAGAATATTAAGCAATGAGAAATCAAGAGAATCCAATTACCCGCTAGAATGAGTTTCGATTTCATTCATCTTTAAAGCTGGTGCATCGATGTATGGTTTTTTCCTTAATTTGATCAATGAATATAGGTGTTTCAAATGTTAACAAACGTTTTTAAAAATAATCACATTTTAATTGGTACTCATACACACCATTAATGGACTGAAACGATACACAAGGAATCCACATTATTTACCATAGAAACTGATATATTAATAAATATTTAAAGGGAAACTGACTAGAGAAAGGGGAGGTGTGGGTAAATCGTTTCCACCCTACCATTGGCTTTTGCTGGTGCCGGTTCCGGGTCCGGTTATCACGCATTCCTTTTGTTGTTCAAGTTAGTCTTTCTTTCATTTGTGTTTTTATTGTGCAGGTCCAGAGTGGTTTGTGACTTGCCATTGAAATTTACGGCCATTGTATGTTTTTACTTTATAATTCCAATCGCTATTGCAACGTCCAATTTCATTGGTCAACGTCACGAACAACAACGAAGTTATTTTCTCGATAAACGCTTCTTGCCCACTAATACGCTCCGAGGAAAGTAGTGCAATACATGGTGACGTCAAATTCAGTGAAAACATTGTTTTAATACAAAGGATTGGAATTATAAGAAATAAAAGTAATTTTGGAGGAGTTTATGGATGTGTAAACGCGGCCTTTCACTCACAAACTTTACATAAAGTCCTTCGGACTTTATTTGGTTTGTGAGTGAGTCGGCCGCGTTTACACATCAATAAACTCCTCCAAAATTACTTTTATTCCTATAGTATTTTTTTAATTTTATGTCCAATGAACCGTATACTTACCATAGAAGGAAGGTCTATATATCCCAACAGGTACACTTTGATTATAACTATTATGTAAATTTATGTAAATTCCAAAATCTAAGGTTTAATTTTATCGTAGTTTTGTCCTTAGCTATACTTGATTACTCGGATTTCATTTGATTTTGTGCATTGTAAAACATTTTTTGAAATTGTAGATTTTCTATATTTGGGTTCTAGTCCTGCTGATGTGGAATTAATTTCCGAATCGCCATACAGTTAATTAGAATTTATTGCAGTTAGAATAAACATATGTGTTATGGTTTCATGTTCATTTACTTCATATCCACTCGTAAAATATTTAATACAGGAGTTTTTAAACGCAATGTGGAGTTAGTTAAACAATTTCCCGTGTTGAAATGTATGCTCTTTTTTTCTTTTATATGGTGTACTTGTACATGAGAATATATCTCATGTGTGCACTTTGTTTATAACTATTATCTAAATTAATGAAAATTCTTAAACCTAAGGTTTAACTCCCCATCGTAGTTTTGTCCTTAGCTATATTTGATATTATTGATTATTCGGATTTCGTTTGATTTTATGCATTGTAAATATTTTTTGAAATTGTAGATTTCCTGTGTTTAGGTTCTAGTGCGGCTGACGAGGAATTAATTTCCGAAATGGCCATACACCTCATTAAAATTTATTGTGGTAGGAGTAAAAATATGCGTTATCATCTCATGTTCATTTACTCCATATTCTCTCGTAAAATATATGATATATTTACTAACTAAGATCCGCACCACAGCAGAAAGTACATAAGAACTCACCGATTAAAGAAATGTCTGACAGGTCCACACCACCACATGAATATTCATATTCCTTAGTTGATTTTCCGAGAAGTGATCTACATGACTTTCTTTCTCGTCTACCACATTGACGAACTTGCATCTGAGGTTCATTACAAAAGTCATCTTTTAACACGTATGGGCCAGACCTCTTACAGTACCTGAACCGGAACTCCATATCACCTGACTGTATCCATAGAGACCAGGGCGTCCAATAAGGATCTATTTTTGAACAAATCAAACACAAATTTAACATTTATTAGCCAATTAAAAATTGATATTGATATTGTGAAAATATGCAATGAGAAACTATTATCTAAAGTTAAATACAGTTATTTATCACATATTTAGAAATGATTCACGCAGGTTTGCGAAATGTATTTCAGTTGAATATTTCAAACTAGTACCAACACTGAGCTAGTAACTGACTATTGGTTCGTAATCGATATTTGGTCGTGTAATCATCACAATAAGTAGTTTTTGTCAACCTGAGAGTAGTATAAACGTTTAGGTTGTGAATGGTTGGAAAGAATGTCGACAGGTACATGGTCGGATAGAGTCCATACAGAAAAATGGTATTTTGTTTCAGAAGTTTTATTATCAAAATCAATTTTTAAAACAGATAAAAGCAAGAAGTGTGAAACAACGGCAGTAGAATACCGAAGGAACAAGGAAAGCGATGACTACAAAAATCGAAGCCCAAAGACATGACAAAAACGGTAACAGATAAAAACAAAGACAAAACAAGGACGTGAGATAACTACAATGCACGAAAATAAAAAGATAACATGAAGAACTAAGGCACTCACAGTGTGAACTCCCATGAAAACCGGGAGTGACCGAAAATGATCAGTTTTTCTGGTACTTCCATGTATATGAGTTGTAAATAAATGAATGAATTGGTAACTGAAATTTAGGGGGAAACATTGTAAAACTACTCACATGATGTTTGGCATTGAGGCAAGGGGGTTTTCGTAGTGTCCTCTTTGAGACCTGAAAAGATAAGCAGTAACTTGATGATTATTTGATTTGAAGACTACAAAATATAAATTAAGTATAACTGATGAGGATCCAGTTGATTGCTTTTTGGTTTCCATCAAATGATTTGATTTTGATTGTGCTGTTCGTTATAAAATTGCACATAAAACATCCAAGTTTACAGCTATTTATGACAATTTCGTTTTCAAAGATGCTATTTGTTTCAAAGTAATTTGAATTAGGCGTTACTTTTTTCCCTCTCCATGTACAATCTTTACCTTTTTGTGCTCAAATTTTTCCAGCAATCTGAGTCGTCAAAATATTAATTGGAGTCTGATACAGTACTAGTTCTTTTTCATAGGACGTCATTAAAGCTCTGTTTTGCTATACTTTATGTAATATCAGAAGTGTGTTTCAGAATTTTAATTGAATTTAAGTGCTTTCTAAGAAACGGGTGGTTAATATATATATCAGCGCAGTTCAGAGCAATTTTCACCATCACTGTCTTGCGAAGTACTGTAATGGTTAATAATTTGAGGTAAATAATTAAAGTGCTTCGAAATGGAGAAAATCAAAAGGATAGAATAATCGAAAATATTAACAAGTATTCACGTGTCTTGAGAAGAAATGCTGACAACAGGTCTTAAAATTTATTCAAATTATTCAACTAATTTAACTTCCTGATTTCTTAGATAGCCACTTAAAATACAATCAAACATTTACTGGCTAAATAACAGAATAATTTAAGGTATTCAAAATGTATTCAGTACAAAACATTAAATATTCAAGATATCTTACATTTTCCAGTTGTATCCAAG